>OFHS01002818.1:0-19291 GCA_900245855.1 Calvadosia cruxmelitensis | reverse complement strand
AAAACTGATGGTGCAAGAGTAAGCACCAGGCTCCAAAGTCAAATGTCAAATTGGTGGTGCAATAACGTTACGTCACTTCTTGACGTCACCGAGCGCCAACACATATATGCAAACCATTTTAATATCTTTTTGTTCACAGATCGATTAATTAAACTATCGAGCATAATTAACTTGAATAACAGTCAGCTGGGAAATCTTACCTTTGAAATGGCAATGGTATCAGGTCTTTGTCTAAGAAAAGTCGTGTTAAAAATAAATTGACATCTGATGATTTTTCTGGTCCGCCCATGTTCAGAAGGCAAATACCAGTTTTTGGCCTAAAACAGACAGAAATTTGTTTCATCATTCAAAAGTGTGCGTGGCGTGACCAGTGTAGCGGTAAGGATGTCTGGTTCCCAATCAGATGTCATGGGCTGAATTCATGGCACAGCTGATGTCATGTGCTTTTATATGTTGCCCCCTTGTATGACATGAGCAGTGTGTTTTTCATTAGACGGTGGTGTTAAACGGAACAACCCGTTCCTGTTCTTCACAGTACATGTATCAATGCACACTTTCCACACACTACGATTATTTACAGAGGACAATGGTACACCAGCAAAGTGTTGGAACTACTCATTACAAAAGTAATTAATTACAATTACTGTACAATTTGTACATGTCACTTGTAGAGCAATTGTAGAGTAATTAATTGCTGTTCTTGGAAAATGAATTTGTGACGTACTCAATTACTTTTTGGAGTAGTCAGTACTTTTTTGGCAACTGTAAATTTTCAAATAGCTTTTCGTTTCAAAAGACAAAAGCATTACACACAAACATACAATTGTAGCTTTTGTGGCTAATTGCATTTATTGATTTCAAACAAAAAGCATAAAGAAAGCTGAACGTTTTACATTCTACACAACTACGTACAGTATGCAATAAGGATTCTGGAAAACTATGCACGATGGTATGTCTCTTGACGTCGATAAAAATACTTGCTCATGGAGTCATACTGGCCTTGCAATTTAGCAATCACCGTTTAAATGTGAAAGCAATCAAACAGCTGGAAATTATAACCTAGCAATCTTGTTTGCATTTAATCCAGAACACAAATCTGCAGTATTGCTCCAGCTACTGGTTGGCTCTTTTCCTTTTGTCCGCTTTCTGTTGAATTACGTCACGTTAATAGATATAACCAAAACAACACAGCATGTTCATTGAGTTATCGGTTTATAAATAGCTGAGCTGTAGCTTTGAAGTTTACAAGCAGCCACAGGTGTAATATTTCAAAGAGCATCTTTTCCCGTCAAATTCGACGGCCCACGTGCGCCTACTTCATTTCGCTGGACACACCCTTTGTTACGTAACTTGATGGGCGAAGCAGCAAGCGGGTCTAAGCTAAAGGGTCTCAAACAGGGACAACCACAACAAACACATCACTCGAACGCCCACCCTCTCTCCCAGACTGGAATCTTTGTATTTTGCGCGGCGGAGAAAAATTTTCCGGAATATTTTGCGCGGTTGGCCTCTCGTTGATTTGACAAAAATGCGCGGTTCGGCCGCGATTATCTGCTTGAATAATAGAGTTACAGTAAGGATTGCGCGGATAGAACCTGTTTTTCTGATTAAAATATCTGCAGTTGAGCTCAATTCTCAGAATCTGCGCGGCTGCGGATCCAGGAGGCCAGATTTGCGCGGCGGAGATCTCCGCCGCGCAGTGCATAAATTCCAGTCCGGCCTCTCTCTTCAACAAGCCCTCCTACATGGTGTCAGATCTACCGAAAAATAAACTCAATTTACCTTGCTGAAGAAATGGTAGATTCCCCTCTCTTTTGCTCGAAGTGATTCCGAAGCCAATTCTGTCTGGATTCGCTTACCATACTGGTCACAGATAGGCCTGCATAGTACCTTGAGGGACCAACAAGCCCTTTCCTCAATAACTGACTAGCCATTCTAAGAAATCAACAAATATTCAAAGATCCAATCTTTCTTTCTACAGGCACAGCATGGCAATATCTATTGAGCTATGTCTGCAAACCACGCGGCGACCCTGAAGGATAAGACAATAAAATCAGACAGATTTACACTCTGACAAATGTTACTTTTCAGCTAGAATGACAATTAAAAATTCCAAGTACGAAGGTGAGACTAGTGCAAAGAGAGGCCAACAACAGCCTCTTTTTGAGTTATTATTGCGTCCTCGTTGTGCAACTTTTCCATCCGGGACTTTTCAGGCCTGGGTCTCTTGACACACGAGGCCGTGAGTTCATTCTCTTTTCGATAGATGGCAAGAACTTGAACGCCACTATGCCTGTAGGTGCTCGTAATTTTTACACTCCTAACCATCATAGCAACATCCTCTTCTTATGATGTATAGCACATAACGTTGTTAATAAGTTGTTGTTAATTATTATGATAATATTTTATCGCAATTACCCTTGTTTTCTCTATTTCCGTTGACAACTTACGCCCGCTTTCGTCTTCTTTTGAGGCAAAGTTTTTGCCTTTTTTTCGATCAGTAAATATGTGTGCAGTGCGTCTGAGTTAGTTAGGGCTATAACTGGTGTTTTTAGATATAGGTTTTTATACAGCGAGATTCACCAACCTGGTCAAGGATGGTTTGGTTGGGTTGTTTTCATTGTTGCATATTGCAATTGTGCTGTGCTCTTCGAGTCTTCGTAAAAGACTCCAACCAGTGCAGCAGAACGGACCATTGCAGATCTGTTCTATGATATGTCGCATTTCATGATAAATTAACTGTATTCTGTTTGTTTACCTTTATCTTGTCCAATGCAAAGCAGTCGTAAGCTCCATTATCGGTATTCTTGTCAATTTCGTTACAGCTCTTTACAGATCTTTTGCACCCAACGCCTGAAGAGGAGAAGCGCCAGCACAAGCTCAAGCGCCTTGTTCAATCTCCAAATTCCTATTTCATGGATGTGAAGTGTCCAGGTTGGTTGATTGGTTCATTTCTATTGTAAAATATTAAACCTACCGAATGTTAGCGTGGTAACTGGTTTGGTGTCTCAAAAGGCACTCATCTCAGAATGGATTGTCAAATCTCGTGACTGCCCTTGTAGTCCATTGTGATAATCTACATCGTAGCCGATGTAGCAAAATTGCCATCAATTAATGTTTTTTCATGGTGTAAAATTCCCAACCTGGTCAAGTTGATTTTCAGATCTGTAACAATATTGTCTTAAGTCAAAGTCTTGATATTGGATCATATTGGACATGACGGAAAAGATGTTAAATGATTTGGTGACTAATATCCAATGTGAATCTATATTAGGGTTGCATGGATCAATAAAAAAATTTGTTTGATCGGTGCGGATCAAGCAGTGTAGGTTTGATTGATAAAACAGATCCCATCCCCATTTGACCGAAGAGATAACCAATCACGAAAGTTTGAAATAACACGCACATTAGGGCTGTTCAAAAGTAGGGCTCCGAATTACCGAGAAAATTCATTCTCGGTTTCCCGAAATTTATTCCCAGGACCCGAACGAGTCCCGCTTTTTGTTTTCCATTGTTTTCGCATAGTCTGCAAAGCTCCAGACTTCTGTTCGCAAATAAACAAACAAATTAATGATAACCAACGCGAGTAAATTATCCGCTAAAAGACTGAGAGTGTGGACAATTTGGTACACCAATGTCCCCATAGCCATAACTATAACTCCAGTCAAAGTAATCCACTAAAATTTACAGCGACTGGCCACCACTAAGGTTGATAAGACAGCGTAGTGAATTTTGTTCAAACGAAAAGCATGACCGGTCGGTCGTGACTTTACTACACAGATTGTTGTCAACACGGCAAATTAATTTCAAGTTTAAGAAATCCTCTAAAGTTAATAACTGGTTGAACGATAACGAAATCTGAGGCAGCCGTTCGAGTTGTTTTGAACGAGCAGCAGACCACGCAACAGACTGAACAGAGTTAATTTGCAACACTCCAATCTAATCTCGCAAGGCCAACAGAAATTAGACAAAACAAACTATGTCCAAAGCATAAGTTCAAAATATTCTTCGAGGCACAAACAAACATCCAAATCCAGTGTGTAACAGTGTAGCAGTGCCATGAAATAAATTGAAAGCAAGGCAACGCGACGAATGAGACGACGCAGATTGGTGACTGTGTAAATTGATTCATTGATTCAAGGTCGCACATTTCTGCAAAGCGGTCTATTGTTGCGAGACAAAAGAAACCTGACACCAACACACGCTTTGCAAACAAAGTTCAACTGCGAAGGTGATCAACCTCACGACCGACGTTACGATTCCACAAACATTTTCGACAACACCGTAGTAAACAAATGGTGGGTAACTTGGAAACTCGTCAACTGATCATGAAGCTTTACAGAATATGCAAAAAGCAGGAAAGTGCAAACAAATTCCGGGAGCGAAACGGGAAAATCCATTCCCGGTTCCCGGAATAAATGTCGGGTCCCGGTTTCCCGGGTCTCGATTCGGAGCCCTCTTTAAAAAGTGACCTTCAAACAGTTGAAACGCTTTTGGATTAAATGTTTCCATTACCGAAGTAATGCGAACTTAGAAATTACAATGATTTTCTGAAAGTTTACCACGTGTGCAACAGCCGCAAAGTTTTGTACGCAAAGTCAATGAAAAATGGCGCGATTTGAGAAAAAGTCGATTTAGATCACAAGGTGTTGACAATTTCAAAATCTTCTTTGACTAATATTTAGCCAAGGGGTTGTAGTTTGACTGTGGGCCATTTGTTTTGTCGAATTACTAACCCTTTCCTGGTTAAACGAGCTAAAGTGTGTGTGTTTGGTAAGCTTGACCCGCGTCTTGCACTTGAGAACAATTCCCATGGCGACAACTGCAAAGACATTGAAATCGTTCCCGCTAGTGCCGATATGAATTAGCGCTGCCTTCCTTGCCACAACAGCTTGTATTACGTTTCAATCCCGCTGTTGTTGATGTCAAGACTGTCGTTTTAACTCAACGCATTCGTTGAAAGTTGAAAGAAGGGAAATTTGCAGTACTAACTTCGTTAGCGATGCTGACCTGGTTTCCGTCTCCCCGCCCTCTTTGCAATGGTAGTAAATATTCTCAGAAGTTGATGTTCAGAGCTCGATATCTCTGGTTCTCGATGTCTCAATTGAAAAATTCTTTTTGCCAATCGTATTTTCTCATTGAGTTCTATCCACATATAAAAGATCGAATTTGATGGCAGTAACACTTTAATAGAAGCGAAAAAAGATTTCACAAAACAGGGATTTCAGCAAGTCATTCCTTCCGAGTCAGGATTTGTTGTGTTGCTCTCGATAAGTCTGCAGCTATTGTTTGAGGTGGCAGCTGGTAGTTTACCGTCACACACGACCCGTTTAGTCGTTTACACTTTTTATGTCAAAAAAATTCTAAATTTTCTGGATGTACTGCTGTGTTTACTGTAATCAGGTTTCCCGTCCACAGTCCTTGAATTTTCTTTTAATTGTGACACACTTCTGTCTATCTGTTTCCAGGTTGTCTAAAGATCACAACTGTCTTCAGTCATGCCCAGACTGTGGTGTTGTGTGTAAGCTGTTCAACTGTGCTGTGTCAGCCAACAGGAGGAAGAGCGAGACTCACCGAAGGTAAGAAAGACCACAGCACAAGACTGAAAGCATTGTGATCTTGTGACAATACCAACTAATGCCAGATTCCACTACATGGAATATTTCGGTGCAAAACCCTATTAAATCTTTGCCCCCAAAAAGAGGGCGTTTCCACATGCACTCAGCAACAAGAGGAACCTTTGCAAGGACTTTCCACTCGTTGTAATAACTGTATTGTAAATGAGCTCAAATTTAGCAGCAAACTATTTTCGATCTTTCTGCCTGTGCAAATTGCTGTTGAGATGTTCCAGTCATCGCGGAAAGTGGTCTGATCAGTGGACAGACATTTAGCAACATTTGTCCTCCTTGGCTTCTGTTGTGTGGCAACATGACAATAAGCAAGCGTCTTGCTCAAACAAAATTGAATAAAACTAATGTAAGGCATATATTCCAAGCCAAAAGCTGGCTTGCTTGATGTTTTGTTTGAAGATTCCACTGAGCTGTAAAACCCTTTTCTTTTCCCCAGAAAATTGCATGCACTGTTGAAACGGTTTGCTTGCCATGCATGCTTACAGTGAGTTTGAAATGGGAAAGCTGAGTGGGCAGGAAAAATTACACCCGGTGGGAACCCGCCTTTAATATTATGTCTTAGACTAATACATTTGTTACTAGTATGACTAATGAAACTTGAAGATTTGGTCACATGCTGCTCTTGAATCCCGGTCTATAATCCCGCATATTTTTTAAATTTGTAATTGGCAGTTTTGATGTTAGTATACATTTGTACTATAATTTATTGAAGATGGCATATGGTGCAGTAGTAAGCAATTTTATAGTCATATTGTGACTATGTTCACAGATGAGCTGCGTCAATTGTTTGTGGGTTAATTTGTAGCATGGTATCATCTGCATTTTGCTATCCTGCAGATCTTGATTTGTTTGTTTTGGACACCTTTTAGGGTGCTCGTTCAGAAGGAAACCTCAATAAAGTAACAAAGTAGAAATCCAGAGTGCTTCATCACCGTTCGTCAAAGTCACCATGAAGCAATAACTACTTTCATTTTTCCAATGTATTCTGTTGCTTGACACAGCTGTCTGTGTGTAACGCGTCCTGTAATGTCAACTTATTCCTCTTGTCATAAATGTTAACCTTTAGTGATGTATCCGTGCTTGCTAATTGGTTGATTTTGAAAGAACGAGCTCGATTTCATTGTCCTTCTCTCCTCTTTGTGTTCACTTTCTTGAGCTTTGAAAATAATTACAGCGAAACCTGTCTATGATGGTCACCTTTTTGATCTGACAGAAATGACCTTTATGGGCAGGTGACCTTTCTGTCCAGGTTGATTTCTATAGAAAGTGCCATTTTGAGGGTATGAAAGTGTGGCTCCTTTATACACAGGTGGCTGCTCTATGAGGTGGCCGCTAATAATACAGGTTTGACTGTATTGTTATTGTGGGAGTACGTAGTTGGGTGTGTTTTGGTGGTGGGGCAATGACCTCAGTGTACAGAATGTGCTAGAACAGGGAAGGAAGCATTCTTAGAATCCGCTTGTAGTTTCTCTCCAAATGATTACTGCAATGGTCAGATCACGACTGCACGCGCATCTATATGAAACAATGCCAGAATCAAACAATTGCTCTGTTGTGTATATCTTGCTTGTTATGGTTATAACCAAGGTTATAACCTTGGTTATAATAAGCAAGATAATCAGCCAACTCATAAATTATCAGCCTGTTATTTCCTGTTCCTCAGGTGTCAATCCCCGTGTGTACTTCCGCATTGCAAGCAAAGGGTCTTCCCCTTCACAGCTTGCCACCAATTGCAAATTGAACCCCGGCTTTTCTTTCTCGATTTTCTCCGATTTTTGGTCACAAAAGGCAAGACCAAAATGGCGACGGATGACTCAATCCATTGCAGATGGTCTTTACTGTGTTTCGGTTTGCTGGAGACGCACGCCCATGAATTGATGTAGTTTAATATCTTTGCTCTGTGGCGGTTGTTGAGCAATGGCATCTTTGAAGGATTATGACTACACATTGAAAATCCTGGTCCTTGGTGACAGCGGAGTTGGTAAAACGTCGCTTATCCACAGGTTCTGTGACAAGTCCTTCTCAAATTCTTATTTATCTACAATTGGTGAGTAGCCTTATAAAGTCTAATGCTTGAGCATTTGAAGACCATTAACATTTAATTGAAGTTCTTTGATGTTGGAGGCAAGGTTGGAGGGAGCTAGACGCACAGTGGTGCTAAAATTAACAAGGTCAGTGAGGTCGCTTGAACAGCAAACAAATTAGGCCTACGAACCTTTGTCTTTCTACTCTTCAAAACAACTTCTAAAGTTCCAAGCATGTTTGCTTGGAAGTTGTTTACTGACAAGAAGCAGTTTTCTCTGGTTCTCAATATGCAACAATGCAGTCTTTTTAATTTGTCTTGAATGATTTGACTTTCCTTGGAAACTTAGCTATTTTGGAATGACAAAAACCAACTAATCAATTCCTAGAATGCAAGATATGAAATCATCATCATAGGAAGTCACCAGATTGTGTAACTTTTCAAGTAATTAGTTACAAAAGTAACCAGCTATGTCCAATCCCTGATTATTTGATCAACAATAACAACACAGCAGTTGATAATTGGCACTCCATAACAAGTCCCACATAACAAATCCAAGTTGTTTTATTCTAAAGAGTTAAAATAAATTCTTGCATAAATTCAAGACTTCAAATGCCGATATCCTTAGTTGTAGCAAAAAGGTGATCTAGTCTTGCGCACATCTTGCAAAAAGCCATCCGTATAGTAAAGTCTCTTTCTGCTTTCTTCTTTTTATAGGGATCGATTCCAAGATAAAGATTGTCGAAGTAGATGGTGCTAAGATTCGCTTACAATTATGGTACGTTTATTGCAACAATTAACCCTTGTCCTGCTATTGACATGTATACACGTTTTCGAAGCATTTCAAAAATAGCAACATATAACCAGTCACATAGTTAGTCCCTAGCGATCAACCAATCAGCAATCGATACAGCGACTTCAAGTCTTCATTTAACTAGTTTTATGAGCAGGACAAGGGTTAATGTACAATACAATTAACCTGCTGCTTTTGTGTCTGAGAAACAAGGAAGCGACTATTGTCAAAGATTGACTCCACTGTTTGGCAAAGTGCAATTGCACACTTGCAACATCACTTCCACTAGTGATGGACATAATATAATTCCTGAATTGATTAACTGTTTTTAAAACTTCAAGGCAAAGCTTATTACCTGTCCAGTGCAATACAATTTATTTGAGAGGGTAGCCCGATACGTCGATGACATGTATAGCCCGATATATCTCCTGATTTGTCAATGTTTGCCATTGTAGGGACACAGCAGGGCAAGAGCGTTTCCGAACGCTGACAACGGCGTACTACAGAGGGGCCATGGTAATTATAAAATGGAGTGTGATAAATACGAATGAGGTCACCTGTATTGCTTGCAGGGACGTATAACGAGCCTCTTAATTGACGAAGCTCAGGGCTAATGCATGTTACGATACTTGCGTTTTCATTCATGTGATTGTTGAGCTGAAATCGACAATCTTGAACAGCTCTAAGAACTTGAAACTAACCATTCTAGAAAATAATACAGGTGAATGCACTTCAAAGAAAACAATTTCCTGGTGTCTCCACCTGCGGCAGAGGTCAACTCACTTAACTCATATATTGAGATGCAATGTGACTATACTCGGTGGATTAACAGTTTTCTGTAAACTGGGAACTTTATCTTTTTCTGTCATAAATTCTTTCAAACAGGGCATCGTAATTGTGTTTGATGTTGGTAATGAAGATTCGTTCAAAAGCATTCGACATTGGATTGAAAACGTTGGAGAGGTGCGTGGTATATTTATGTTGATAGTCAAATGATTAAACTAAACTATAGACATATTTCAGATAGCAAGTGCTATACTGTAGTGCACTAGTGCCAACAGAGACACTGTTCAATGCATTTAGTTCTTGAATGGAGGTGCTGTATTGTGGAGGCTGAAGTTTGGGGCATAAATTCCACATATAAAATTTAGGAGTGGTTTTGTTGTTGCTATAAACAGTACTGTTCTGTTCTGTTCTATTTATACGACATGTTTGCTTTATGCAAATTTATTATTATATTATGCGGCATTGTTTATACCGCGCTGGCGCTCTGCCTAACTGGCAAAACGGATTATACCGCATCTTGGATGGATGGACATTTATGATACACATATTATTACTGAAATATATATCTTACAGTTGGCTTAACATTATCGTCATCTTATCTCCACAAATTCCTATGTTGTTCTTACCAACACTATCTGCAATTTACTTTACATATATAAACATACACCAAGTACGATATTCATGAATCTGCTTGTGTTGGACCTGTTTCAAGATTGTTGACATCTTTCAGTTTGACCTGGAAATTCACATTATTGTTCAATGTATTCACAAAGTCGACTTCTACCAAGAAGCCAATAGCCCAGCAGTTGTACACTAGTCATGTGGTCTATTCAGGCAGGATATGTTGTAAAGCCATATAATGGTTACTGTGGTAATGAGTAAGAATAGCCTGATTGGCACATTGGTGTATGTTGTAGTAATTGAAAGTAAATTTAAATTATTTAAAACAGCCATCACTATGGTGACAACTTTTTTAAGTTGATGACGTCATTCTGTGTTAGTGGTTTAATAAGCAGTTGACCTTCGGGAAGCTTGCTAAAAAGTAGTCAAACAGTCTAGTAGAAAAACTAGAAGTGTTGCCAGTAAAGGAAATTTAATTCGATGTGCATTTGTTAACCCTTAGGTTGACCAATAGGGTGGTCCAAAAAAGTCAATGACCAATTAGGAACAATGTTGGGTTATGTTGTTATTTTTGTCCTTTCATAGAAAGCCTCGTTGAATGTGCAACGACTTCTTGTCGGGAACAAATGTGACATCGGAGATGATGACCGTGCGATCAGCTATGCAAGGGGCAAAAAGGTATGCTTTGGATGCTGGTTACGTTTGACATTGACGTAGCTTCACTCTCATAGACTCATTGTGATGAAAGGTGTTTTTTATTGTGGCTCCTTTTGTTTGCAGCATGCAGCTGACTTTGACGTGCCTTACTATGAGACAAGTGCCAAGTTTGGAAATTGTGTTGATGACGTGAGTTTGACATCCTAAGGCTCTGTAGTCACCACTGCTGTTGTACCTGCAAAGATAAAAGGCAAATGTTTATGTATTTCTATTACATTGAGCTAGCCTCCATTCCATGTCTATCTCCTTATGATACCTGTTAAATGTAGTGTAATGATGGTTGTTGAGAGGTGCCGTTGTCATAGCCAGCCGAGTGTTTGTCAGACGTTATGTCTTGTATAGTTGAGCAATCTACAGGGTTTTGGTATCAACCCCCTATACAAGAGTAAAGATAATGAAACAGACTTTCCATGAAGTGCTAACACTCGGCTTTGCTGATTGGTCTCCCGGAAGGCTGCAGATGCGGATCTGGAAAACCCAGAGCAAGACTGGCAAACTGCGCTAGCGAATGGTGCAGTGTGGACATTGTCACTTTTGTCAAAAACGCGATTGTACGCAAACGACCAAGGACACGCCAGCCCCCTGCCCCCTCCAAGAAGATCAAGAAGAATTTCTGAACAATTGAATCGTCAACGGATTCTCCAGTCCGCGGTGCACCAGTGATGATGCTGACACAAAGACCAATTGTTGTTTGATTCAACCGCTTTTAGCTTTTTTATAACACCCAAACAATAAAAAGACAACCTCGTAAGACAACCTTGATGGGTTCCAGTTCAGACATTTTGAATTGGGTGTTACTTAATTATATTGTTCTGTTGCCTATTTTCAGGTCTTTGTTGAGCTTACAAAATTGATCAAGATACAGAAAGATGCCAAGGTAAATGTCATTAAAATTTCAGATCCGTAGAGGCATGTAGAATACTGGATATACCATGTACAGTAATTCTCAATTGTTCTTGCGTGATTTTTCTCAAGAGCATCAAATTTGGTCCTATAAAGAGCCATCAAAGAGCTATATTTTTGGTCAAAAATGTGGTATATTTTAATTGAATTTAATGAGATTTTATTGTTTTTAGCAAATCAGTCCAAGTAATGGTTGATCCGCTTATATATTGATGTTAGACATTGTTCCTATTTGGCGGACTCAACTGTATATGCTACATACTCCAATATGAAGAGAACAGTTTGCTTGGACAAACGCTTTCCATAAAAGCGTTGTGCACTGTATTGGATCATCATCATCATTTTTATTTCTTTAAGCTCGCATTCTACTACGGGAACTGTATACAGTAATGTAGTTGCCATTATGGCACGTTTTACAGAATGGCGATTGGCGAGGACATAAACTATTATAAAAGATAAATATATATGATGTGTCGATGTTATTTATTTCGACTTGGCCAAGGCTTTTGACACTGTCTCTCATCATAAGTTACTTATCAAACTCAAAGCATATGGCATCACTGGTCCACTTTTGCAATGGATTGCAGAATACCTCTCTATGCGAACCCAACAAGTCCGTGTAGGTGAACAGTTGTCCTCAAAATCTCATTGTGTGAGTGGCGTTCCACAGGGTTCCGTCCTTGGGCCTCTCTTATTTTTGGTTTACATCAACGACGTCGCGACT
Organism: Calvadosia cruxmelitensis; assembly: GCA_900245855.1. Lineage (NCBI taxonomy): Eukaryota > Metazoa > Cnidaria > Staurozoa > Stauromedusae > Kishinouyeidae > Calvadosia > Calvadosia cruxmelitensis. The sequence continues at coordinate 7,094 of OFHS01002818.1, read as the reverse complement.
ATACTTCGAGCGTCGAAATGTAAATTGTTTGCTGATGATCTAAAGCTTTACACAATATACACTTTGGATGGATCTGAATGTGACGAAATTAAAGTCTTCAGATCTACGATCGATGCTTTCTTGAAGTGGGCCGATACATGGCAGTTAACCGTTGCAGCTGAGAAATGCACATCATTGCACATAGGAACTCGTAATCTGCATGTCAGCTATATCATCAACGATTTTCAATTGCCGCAAGTGTCAAACTCTGTTCGTGACCTTGGTGTGCAGATTTCTCCAGACTTGAAGTCTACCGCTCACTGCAAAGTCATCACACGCAAATCATATTGCATTGTAAACTATTTGTTGAAGTCTTTAAAATGGAACGATGCAGAACATTTGACAAAAGCCTTCCTAGCATATGTTCGTCCTGTGTTAGAATACGCGGCACCTGTTTTCTCGCCATTTTTGAAGAAAGATGTCACCATGATCGAGAAAGTCCAACGCCAATACACCAAGAAAGTGTTTATTCGTTGTTTTGGAGATGAATCCGCGTCATATCCAGAACGCTTAAAAGTTCTTGGCTTGCATTCACTGGAATCACGACGGGACTTTTTGGATTTGTGCTTGTTCTTCAAAATAATTAATGGCCAAGTTAACATGCGACTACCAGCAGAAGTGACTATTTTAAACCTGAAAACTCGAGGACATAAATTGAAATTCCACGTAGATACTGCTAAAAGCAACACGAGACATTCCTTTTTCTTTAACAGAGTTGTTCGAAAATGGAACAATTTATCTGAACATGTAACCAATTCAACCACAATTATGGAATTTAAACGTAGACTTACGTCATTTATTATGTAATCATATAACCGTATCATTTTAAGATGTTTTCCGTGTAGTGTAAGTACCTCATGTAGGTCTTCTACGCGTGTATTATTTGAATTTTTTTTTTCTCAAATACATATATACATATATATAAATGTACTAGACAATAAGAGATTTTGCTATAAAAATGGTCATAGGGGCTTGATACTAATATGTTAATAGTTAATACTAATAATTATTACTTCCTGGATACAGTTAAAAAAACACTGTCCTTCCTTGCATCAATTAAAAAGTCAACTCTCCAAGATCAATCTCTTTCAGCTGCACTTTAAAGTGGACCCTGTCTTAGTGTCTGTGCAGGCTGCCATTGAATGTGATTAAAAAGACTGCATTGTTGCATATTGAGAACCAGAGAAAACTGCTTCTTGTGGCGTTATTTCTAAGAATGCCATTGAATGTTCTTGCTGCGATCTGACGGGGTAGGAGCTTGCCGAATCTAGATTTTAGCTGTAGTGTGGCAAACTCCCCCCGACTAGCGGCTCTCGTTTTCCCTTCTCTAGTCTTGAAGAGTATGTAATATAATGATTAAATGAGGTTGGACTAAAATCAGCAAACACGAACAAGCTGGCAATGCTTGGTAGTATCAAGACATCAAAAAAAAAATCTATATATAAAATATAATTATAATATTTATAATATAATTAAATATTTAATATTTATAATTTAAAATATTTTCAAATAGTTTCCTGTACTCTTTTATTTGACTTGCCGTTCATTTGCATATTCTTCTTCCGGCTTACCATAAACAAAGTGCCATATATTATTTTCTGATTACATTTTAGCAACCGTTTACATCGTACCCAGCACCTAGCTTCGCCTCTGCTGACAGTCAACAAGGCAGCACTTGTTGTTAAGCTGAGCCTAGCTGAAATTATATTGGTGAGTTATTCATCATTAGTAAATTAGATTGTTTTCAAAAGGGTAGCACAATTGATTCAGGATTATTCGGTTTGATGGTCCCGAGCAGAGAATTATGTTGGCCAATTAATCAATAACTTGAACCACATAGTAATGACGTGAGATATAGAACTCATTTAATTGTGACTGTCAGTCACATATTGTAGGTTTTGACTCCCAGCTTAGCCGACATGCACTTTACTTGCTCCAGAGTGACCCAGTTTTAACACATGATCTGCTGTTGCCAGGATCAGTTCTTGACTCAATTCCCCTTGCACAAGAGGTCTAGCTTAGCAACAACTCTAATACAGTCAAACCTGTATTAGTGGCCACCTCTCTAGAGCAGCCACCTGTGTATAATTCCACTCTTCATAACCCTAAAATGAACTTTCTATAGAAATCAACCTGGACATAAAATCCACCTGTCTATAAAGGTCATTTTTCTCAGGTCCCAAAGGTGACCATGATAGACAGGTTTCACTGTAGTCCTCTTGGTCCCGCCATGACTACTGATGTTGCTGCCCTCCACCCTGCGACGTCATGCCCCCTCGTGAGGGTTGATGACCTGTCAACGTCCACACTGCATTCATCATGCATAGGGTCTGCCCTAGCAACACACGATGATGTAATCGTCCAGCATAGTTACGCTATCACATCATGAATACCGCTTTTATTTTATTGCAGCTGACTTTTAGTCTTGCTCATGCACGTCAGAAGCCACAAGGATATCCTGTTACAAGCACAACCTGCCACCATGCAACGCCGTTACAGGAGGAAATGCATGTTTGATGTAAAGATTCACAGCAAATTTCTTTATTGCTTTCATCTGCTGTTTCCTTTAAAGCAATTTTTCATTAGCTGTGAAATTATCTTCTCGACGCACCATAGAATTATGCAGTAGAGCTTAATTATATTTAATTACGGTAGCTTGTACATGTTGTAATAATTGAAGAGATTGAGATAGCAATGACTAGTTCTAAATAAAAGAATACATTTTTATTATATCTAATTAATTGATGATGTTATGTTTATATACGCTGCAATGTTTTGGATATTTTAGTGTTTGCGCGAATGAGACTGACCATTTTACGTCTGGTGTTTGTCTGTTTGTAAGTCAAGAAGAACTAGATAGATTGAGATGTCTGAGAGTTTCTCACGCCGCTGAATGAGATCAGACTCGGAGATATATAAAACTGCCCAGTATGAAGGGCTTGAGGGATAATTCCCAGCAAATGTTCATGGTGGTTATATTTAAATGACAGTTGGTTTGATTTCAATAGTCTGTATTATCATCTTGAAATTCACGGTTGACAAATGTCTTTTGGGGTTAATTCAAACATCTTGTGAGATGTATGAACAGTCAAGCCTGGATTAGCGGCCACCTCTATAGAGCAGTCACCTGTGTATAAAGGCCACTTTGCATAACCCTAAAATGAGACTTTCTATAGAAATAAACCAGGACAGAAAAGCCACCTGTCTATAAAGGTCATTCTTCTCAAGTCGGAAAGGTGACCATTGTAGACAGGTTTCACTGTATAGTGTATGTATGATTGTATGCGTGTCTGTTTCTTTGTCAAAAATCATGACTGGCAAATAAAGGGAAGAATAACTTTCATTTAAATAAAGCCAAAATACAATCGCAAGTTAAATAAGAAAATATCATACATGAGTTTCTATTTGTATAAGGCATTGAGACTTGAGGTCCGATACAAGATTGTCTGTCAAGTGAAAATGAATATTGCTGTTGTAAACAACACATAGTTATCTTTTCACATATAAATATTTGCTTGTAACCTTTTACATTTTACCAGCATAAAGTCTTTCTACTATTCTACTATTTTAGTAAGCGATGAAAACAAAACAAATGAAACGTGCTTGGCTAAAAATTTGCAAGCAGCCTTGCCACTACCACAGATCTATGACAGGCCAAATTGAGAACAAGCAATACATGCACGCTTTTCATAACGGTGCTTAACGCATAGATAACCATTCTCCTACAGGTATAATCATACAGTCTTTGAAATTAGTACTAGACCACCAACATTAGACAAGAAAATGATAACTACGATTCATTGTATGTTCGTTATCTACAAGGGTCAATACAGTGAAACCTGTCTATAATGGTTACCTCTGGGACCTGAGAAAAATGACCTTTCTAGACAGGTGGCTTTTCTGTCAACGGTAATTTCTATAGAAAGTGTCATTTTTGGGTTATAAAGAGTGGCCTTTATACACAGGTGGCTGCTCTATAGAGGTGGCCGCTACTACAGGTTTGACTGTACATAACTTGAGCAATGTGAAATATACTTGTGTCTTACCCTGAACAAGAAAGGTCGTGTTCTCTATCGTGTCCAGCTAACAGCGACGTAATAGTGGACAACAAAACACATAACATACAAGTTCTCTTTCAAATATTTGACGCTTTGATCTATTAAAGAACCTTAGCTATAATTGCTTTACAATATAACGCAACCAGCGCCATAGGGCGGTAACAAATTATAACTCATATAGTACATATTCATATCCATTATACAGTCTATTGATGTGCTACTTTATAATTGGAGAAACTACAATGAGTCTTGAAGTACCGTAATATTTTGTACAAGTTGGAGAATTGATGTTGATATATTTGTCCACACTTCGATCCAGGCTCAATCAACTGCCCCATTCTAGCGCCTTGACAAATTCTTCTTCGGAGAATTGCAGCATTTTCGCAGCTTCCAAGTGCATCTACATCAGAACGAGACAATATCACACACAACACCTAATTGTCAATTTAAATGTAAAAAACTACTTAATTACTGTAAATGGTTTTCGAATATAATAGAGACTTGACATAACAAATTGATATTTACGTTTACTAAGAGTTTTACCTTTTGACGCTTGAGAATGTCAATCAGTTTTAGCTGTTTCTTGAAAGCTGTCATTAATTCTCCCTTCTGCTTCTCCAATTTCTTATTGTCTGCTATCAGTTGATCAAATCGCTTCTTCTCCATATTTGTGCTATCCTAATGATGAAATTGGAAACAGAAGAAAATGATGAGGAAATATGTTGCTTAATAAGCAGACATGTGTGCCTTGTGTGGTGTCGACAGTGTTACTATATTCAAAATAAATATTGTGATTTGACGACAGGGGTTCAAATGTCATTTCATTGACCCTGGGTTGCTTCTTTTGAAATGCTAGTAGCATTTTCGACAATCAACAAGACAAGAAGAGCTCTTGAGTTTCATATACATCATTTTAGAGAGACCAGGTTGATATTAAACTCAGGTACATTCCTATCAGAGTCAGGGAAAGTCATTTAACATCCCAATCGTTTGACTTTCATTTGACATACTGGCTTGGCTGATGCCTGAAGAACAGTGCGTGTAGGTTGGTGGATAACAGCGTAATGAATAATATGAAGGGCTTACAGCAACAAAACGCATATTCATATGTTTCACACAACACTTCGACGACCTAGAAATAAGAGTCCAGTCCATAGCGAGAGGAGAACGAACAGCACAATATCTTCAAGGTTACACTGCACTTTTGATAACGTGCCAAATGCCCCTTGTAAATGCCCTACTTTTTAATGGCACAAGAAGACCAACTTCGAGTGTTGCAATAATATGGTATAGTGAACCTGTATTAGCGGCCACCTCTATAGAGCAGCCACTTGTGTATAAAGGCCACTCTTCATAAACTCAAAATGACACTTTCTATAGAAATCAACCTGGACAGAAAGGCCACCTGTCTAGAAAGTTCATTTTTCTCAGGTCCCAGAGGTGACCATTATAGACAGGTTTCGCTGTACTGTGGCGCTAATTTTAATGGCTTTGTTTGAACTGGATACAATAATAACATGCAATAACAAATGCACCAAAGTCATCAAGAGATTTACTAAACAACAGAATACCTTGGATGATTCTCGTGCTTTACTCAAAAGCTGTTTATTCTTTTGGATTTCTTCAAGAGCACGATTTAACCTGTAGAAGAAAACAATTGAAATAATTTTTTATCGAGGTCTGTTAGTCAACCAGTTATCAATGCTACAATGCAATGACACTTCTACAAACAAAATATGAAGTCCAAAACAAATAAAATGCTCAACACCCAATGAAGCACATCGACATAGAACATGAGATATCAACGATCAAAATACAGTGAAACCTGTCTATAAAGGTCACCTTTGGAACCTAAGGAAAATCACCTTTATAGACAGGTGGCTTTTCTGTCAAGGATGATTTCTATAGGAAGTGTCATTTTGGGGTTATGGAGAGTGGCCTTTATACACAGGTGGTTGCTCTATAGAGGTGGTCGCTAATACAGGTTTGACTGTATTCAAGAATTGCATTGCGCACCGATGTATACGTGATTGGTCAATTAAGAGGCAGCATGCCAAATCAGCTTCACTGTTTACCTCACTTCAACAGCATTTTTTTCGACATTGGCTTGCTTCTGTTGACGCTTGAAGCCTTCCAATTCCTTAAACAAGAAAAAACTATCACATTACTTAACTTGGCAGCTTGCAAATTCGGCTGATTTTGTTTGATATTTCTACCCAATTTTGCAAATGTTCCGTATATTTTCCTCTGTGGTCTGGTAATGCTACATATGCAGTAAGAGTAACATTGAGTAACTCATCATATGACTTAATGTGAAATAGAGCAGCTAAAATGGCGAGGGAATTCAACGGTGGAAACAGCAACTGAGACTGGATCCTATCTGATGAGTTGTATGTTAAAATAACAAGACGCTCTTCTTACGTAAATGCTCTAGATCTTAACATTTTAGAACGCTAAATTTCAAGGAGTTTAACAATTATTTGTAAACTATGATCCCAATCAATCCCAACAATTTCATAGTCAAATGAGAAGTGGTCTTTGCAAGCAGGTGGTCACTCCGTACAGGTACAGTCCAATGCTTCAATTGTTGCAAGAGACCATTAATTAACTAACACATGTCATTGTTTACATAGAAAGAAGGAATGTAATGCACAACATCATATGATCAATTACAAGAAGTAATCAACTTGCCTTGCGTAATGTGGTGCTTTCTTCATTAGTGGCCTTCTTTTGTTCTTTAATTTCTTCATAGAGCTTCTTGTATTTATCCATTTGAGCCTAGCCATAAAGGGAAGAACGATTATCTCTAAGCATAAATAAAGCATAATACAATGATGTAATATTATTATAGACTTTGTAGTGATGTAAACATTATTATAAAATGACATTTTCGATTCTCGCAATCTGATTGGCTAAGAGCCGTGTTTGGAAATTCGACTGAAAACAGGGTTTTACAAATCCGCGAGATGCATTTATTCATGATTCAGAATGGCGCAA
>OFHS01002817.1:0-19304 GCA_900245855.1 Calvadosia cruxmelitensis | reverse complement strand
CCGAGATCCCATCTGATGCCCTTTTTGTCATTGATAACGACGAAGCTGTAGGCACCAAAGCGGTCCTTTCGCGTGTTGTAAACAACCGCCAACTGTTCGCTTGGATCCCTTTCGTTGTCCCTTTCATCATCATCATCATCATCATCATCATCATCATCGTCTTTATTTAGGGACGCTATCCTGTTAAGCTTTCACTTGTCTCCTTCAGAGCCCTCCAGCGTCTTTCTTGCGTGTAATTAAAACGTAAAGTGTAAAGTTCTTGTTTTTTAACAAACAACCTCTTAAGCCTCTCCTATCACCAAGTCTGTCTGACCATATATTATGCATACGAATTCAATCTATGTGCAATACCATCTGTTTTTCATATCATTTGATACGTCATTTGCCCGACCGCGTGGATGATTATCTACTATGATAAAATCGAGAAGGATTGTTTTAATTAATCCATCAGCATGAGAAATTTATCTTCATTAGATGTTACTTATCCAGGGGGCGTGATTTTAAACACCTGCTATATCCTAATCGCATACCTGATTTTTAAAGTCATTTAGAAGATCACAAGCAATAATTACATTTAAGGAAACTTTTTGGTAGTTCTAATAGTTTTGACGAAATATAAAACTTCATCATCATCATTAGTCAAGTTGATCTTTTATTGATATTTAAAATTACAATCTGATAAACGAGCCTATATACATAATGAAATTAAAACTAATTAGAATGCTAAAACTATACAGTATCTACTTACTATCGATACAAATTAAATACGTTTCCATTACTACATGTTAAAAATCTCCGACAGATTTTCACCTGGGGAAATCGTTCCCAGGACGCTAGCGGCGTTTCCCCTTTGAATGCAGATACTTAACCTCTGAACGAGGAAGCATCGTGCCCTTGGCTCACCCGTGGTCGAAATAAGGCGTTTGCCCAATCATCATCATATATTCACAACTCCATTAAGTTTATAGAAAAAGATTTTAAATGGAAAGTGAGATCACAGCAATGTACAAGTATTGGACTACTAGTATATATTTTTCATTGTTTTTGCATATAGTCTTTTTTAATTTGTCCCTTTTAAATCTACATTTCCTTGTACTTTCAAATGAGCCAAGTTTCACATAGAGCTGGAGACGTCTTCAACATTTTATTAAACCTCTAAACTTGTAAGTTGTTATTTATATTTATACCTTTTGTTATTCGGTGTTTAATCTTTCCTTCTTCAGAGTTTTGTTTTAACGATGCAAGTAATTATATTTCAAATAAACGTATCTACCTGTTATATAAAAAAACGAATAAATTTGATAAAGAAGAAGCAAAAAGATCAGTATGGATGCGCCTATCAGTGACACTGATGAAATGATCGCAACGGAGTAAATTTATCACGGGGGGTTCTGAATGTCGTTTGAACTTTTAGCACAGATTAAGTTGAGAGACGGAAGAACAGGAAAGAAAAAGATGAAAACGAGAGGAGATATTCTTTAATCTTTTTAGTGATATCTGACATAGAGAAAATGATTACATTTGATGAATTTAAAAACCGGAAACTCATGTCAATTTTTTTATAATTCCAAAATTAATCTTCTGCAGAATTTCTTGAATATGTTCCGAGAAGGATCATACATTGTTACACGGTGAAGAGGGCACTTCAATGTCGGTAATGACGCCGGCACTTTCAATTTGTAACAAAATCAGGTTAGTTTCACAACAATTTTAACAGAAACGAGATCCTATTTTCATGTTAGGATTCGATCCGATTAGATTTCGATGGATAAAGAGTCATAAAGCTCCATGTTAAATATATCATTGGAAGCTTCATATCTGTCCAATCTCGTCAGTAACGTAAAGCTGTCTTCAGTACGGGAAACAGCTGTTTTAGAAGTTGATCTGTGGTCAGATAAAGTAATTTCGCAGTGGCGACACGTTTCACGAGCAACCCTTTGAAAAATTGAGCAATTTACAGAGTTTACAGCATCATTTTCTATGCCTAAGGATCAACTCACTATTACAAGAAGTCCATATTAATATTTGCCTCTCGAAAATATATTCGCAGTTGCTTAATATATAGGTATGTATCTCTGATAAAATTCAAACTTTTCAAAGAAGAAAGAACAGCAGTTTTACGTGGGAATGTATTACGGAATTTATCGAAACTTCTTTGAAGGTTCAAGACACAAAGTAATAATTATATCGGATATAAAAAATGTAAAAAAAATGTAACCAAAACTTCACCACATAACCATGACTTGAACAGCTGCAATAATTATTGTACCATCTGATCTGCCTTTTGGTTTCAGTGGCTGAGGGAAACCAAAGTGTTTACGGCATTAAACCAGGCATGGGCGTCTATGAAAATTCTTTTTCACACAAGCGTCTGGAAAGATATTTATTCGCAATCAACAAATCTGTCGTCAAGGAGACTAGAATCGTCGGTCATCGTTTCACAACGTGTGACAAAGCGCGATTTCAGTTTTTACACAGAAAGCAATTCTCCCTTTCAAACACCGAAACAGAACACTGATGCCCAGAAGGATTCTGTATTTTTTGTTTACATATCCTCCTTCCTCATTTGTATGATTGATAGGAAATCACGGCAACAGAGCTAGAAGCGAATAAACCACCGAACTTAGGATTACATTTAATAGTAACATTCTACAGCGAGAAGACTGTAAAGTGGACTGGATCCTAGTTTCAACTTTGTTATGTAAATTGGCTAATCATGTGACTTTTTGCATAACTTGATTGTTCGTTGTACTAATTGAGGATTTTTATCGAGAGACCAGATTGATGATGTCATGAATCCTCAGTATTTGTCTTGGACGAGCTCTTGCGTGTGAGCATTGGACTTACCTGATTTCTACAGCGGAACGTCAGAATGTTGTTAACTATTGGTTCTGGGATCTTGTGGAGAGCAAAGAATACATTCCACTCTTCTTCCTGATTGCTGTTTGGGCTAACCGCATACATTCAAAATTCCATATCTTCGCGTCGAGCTACGTCTTTGCCAGCTGAATTTGGTGAGCTAATTTTTATGTTTTCTCATTGATAGTCTGGTATTTGCTGGACGTTGTAGCAGTTCTCGCTTTGGCCGTTTCTTTATTGCTTCCGTGTAGGGTGTGATTGTGTTACTTTCTGCTTTTCTTGCATTCTGGCCATCTGGTCATCATGAGTTTGCATTCTTTCATAGTCGCTAGGGGTCCGCATTCTTATAATTCATGATCATCTGAAGGACAATGCCTCGCTTCCCTGCACATAAAATTTGGTATTCTTTAATGATCTTAATTTATCTTCGTTTTTATCGTCATGGAATTTTTTAATATGGCAGCTGCTGTGTATGAAATTTCTAACCAAGTGCTAACCCAGGACCTGGACGATGCGGAAAATTTGAGGCTAATTATCAAATTGTGTGTGGAACCGTGGTAGCGATCGTAGTCGAATTTTATTACGGTTATATTGCAGTAAGTAAGTAAGTATATACAATAGCGAACCCAGTGGGTTCATTGTTAAAACTGCGTGTTTGCTATAAAATTCTCCACGGCTGCCCTCCACTCAGCGCGATCACGTGCCAGTCGCAATAGCTCCTGGTCAAGCACGCGACCATAGTATAATAATAATAATAATAATAATAGTTTATTTACTTGTATAGCGCTATTCCCAATAAATTGCCCAATAGCGCTTCACAATCAATACATTCCTTAAAATGAATGAACATGTTAAAACTAGAAGGAAGGTAAAATATTTAGCTAGGAACTAAGCTGAGTAAAAAAGAACAGTAAGGTATTTAAAATTATGCTACCTAGAATGTACACTATAAAGTTACTATAAATATTATCTAAAAATTACGCTAAAAGTTAACCATCATTCAAACGCCTGCTTAAAAAGGCAAGTCTTCAATTTCTTCTTGAAGCAGCAGACCGAAGGAGCCGATCTCAGTTCTTTTGGCAAAGAGTTCCATAGTAATGGAGCCGCACAAGAGAAAGCTCTGGAGCCATAGGTCTGAAGGTTGTACGTAGGTTGAGAAAGTAGATTGCTGTCAGTGGAACGAAGATGTCTGCTGGGGACGTACAGTAAAGTATTCCAACAGGGACCCCGTCGGCGGGCCAGACTGGCCAGAGACTAGCGCAATGAATGTTTTTCGTAACAGGCGGGATTCGTTCATTCGGAGAATGTGGCCGAGATATCGCAGGCGGCGTTTTTGGATAGCCTGAAGAAGACGGAAAGTGGGCTGCCTTGCTTGGTCGTGAACGGAAATGCCGATGATGACGTGTAGGCAGTGGGAATTAAAACCGTTCAGCTTTCGCTTGATGGCACCAGTCATTCTCCAGGCTTCGCTTGCGTGACATAGCGTTGAACATACTTCTAGTTTGTACAACCGTAGCTTGAGCGATAGTGGCAGGTTCCGGTTGCGCCATAGGTGACTAAGGGAGGCAAACCTGTCACTGGCAAGGGCTATCATATAGTCAACATCAACACTGTCATCGCCATCACATTGAATCTTACTGCCAAGATACACGAAGTCATGGACATTCTTTACGATATTACCTTCGATGGTCACAATGGCTCTGCTCTTCTCGATGTCCTTTCGTTTCCGAACCCGGAGAGGCAGACTGGGCCACCTTGGTCCCTTTACGAGAGCGTCGGGTAGGGTCTCCAATACACCAGTGAGTAGCGTGGATCTTCAGCCCGGGCCCCGTAGGAAACCCACGAGAGCAAACAGGACTCTTATGTGGTAGATTCTAGGCGTTGACTTCGTGGTCTGGGGCAGAGACTCGCTCAGTAGGGTGAATATGCAGGGCTTTCGTCTTCTTCAGCGACATGACCATGCCTGCATGGTCACGTGATGTTCTTGAAAGAGCCGTTAGCCAGTTGTTAGCTTCTGTCATGTTGTGATCGATCAGCGCAGCGTCGTCGGCATACTCTAGCTTTGCGATGGTCACTTGGTGTGGCTGAAAGCCCACTGTGACGCCAGGGAGACCTTGTTCGCACTGGGAGAAGGATGGCCCACAAGCCTGCAATGAAACAAACCGGGGAAAAGATGTCTTCTTGCAGTACACCTCTGCTGATGTCGAATGTGCACGAGGTGACGACGGCAGAACCATTGGCAGCACGGATTTGGACCAGGCCTGCGACTGCAGCGTAGATGGCGCCAATCATTCTTCTGATCTTATGGGAGACCTGGGCATGTCCAAGAGCTTCGTCGGCGAAAGCGCGGCTTTCGGTGTCGAATACAGCAGTGTAGTCAATGAAAGTGACAACTGAGGAACGGTTTTCCCGGAGAAGCATATCGATCGTCCATTTTAAGATACAAACATTGTCGCGTGTTCCATGTGCTGGTCGGAACCCTGCTTGTGAGTCGGGGAGGATGTGCTCGAGCGATTCGGTGAGTCGTTGTGCAATTACTGATGAGATTGATTTGTAGGCGTGCGAGAGCAGACAGATAGCACGATAGTTGGCGTAGTCATCTCGACTGTTCCGCTTATGGATCATGACGAAGGTGCCAATTACCAACTCTGGGGGAGGGGGATGGTCTCAGCTTCCCAGATCAGATGGGCAATTCTGAAGAGCTCGGTGCGGGCGGTGGAAGAATGTTGGTATGCCTCCGCTGGGATACAAAGAAATGAAAAGCATCACGGGAAAGCACCAGGATCTCGTAGTACGCAATGCCTGCAAGCACGTCATCAGTTTGCTGTCGGTGAGTGGCTCATCAGGCGCTACAAAGGCTTCTACTGGTATGTCTTTGTCTATCGCTGGACGTTGGAATTTACTTGACAGGAATTCAGCCCATTTAGCAAGCAGGGTGTCGGAATCTTGTAGGAGAGTGCCATCGAGAGCTCGGGCCCGGCATGGCAAGCGATTTGTGGTGTTTGCCACTAAGTTGCTTAGCTAGCCTACATATCTCACGCATATCACTACTTTGCTCAGCGTGTTCCATGTCGCCAAGGATGGCATCGATGTGCTCGATATATTCCTGGCGGCAGGAGCGGGAAATTGCGTGGGTAGCTTGCTTCTGTCCTGTAGTTGACAGATTGGCGAAGGAGACAGTGCGGTCGTTGTAAAGCTTCTTGGTGCGGTCGCTGACGATTCGCTTCCGTAAATGCAGTTGTTGTCTCAACGGTAGGACCTCTTCTGCCGCATTGTGGATGGAAGACTGAAGGGACTTGAGGGAGCCAGAGGCTTGTGGGCATGGCTGTTGTTCGTTGAGTCCTCTCTGGACGGCGGTGTCAAACCTAGTCAAGATCTCAGAGTCTTTAGCAAGGACTGAGTAGTCTCGATGTGGATGCGTCTTTTCTTCCATTCTAATACGGCTTCTCATCGTGTAATCAGGCAGACCATGATCAAAGTGTCGGCCCCATCGTTGACATGATACTCCCAACTTGACCTTACAATCGATCACACTCGTTTCCCATCGCCGAGACACTAGAACGTAATCTATCTCGGTTGCTTTGAATGCAGGGTCGCGGGGTAGAGCTGTCGCGATCAATTTTTCATGTCGAGGTTGAAAATACGTACTTATTGCAGACAACTGGTTGCGGGCAAGCATTCCATCAAGCTCAACACCTGGTGCGTTGGCTTTAATGTAAATACACCAGCGGCCAACGCCAGGGGAGCTGCGAGCAAATTTGGCATTAAAGTCTCCCATGACAAGCACACATTCGTGTTTGCTTACTTGCGAGATTAATAATTCAAGCTCCTGTAGGGTGTCTGAGAATTCGGGATTTGTCCGGCCAATATGGGGCAGGTATACTCAAATAATCGTGATGTTTGTTGGCTCGGCTTGCAGTCGAACAAAGGCAATTCGAGAGCCCTTGCAGCTTGAAACATTTTTGCTTTGGCGGCCTTCGGTGACAACAAGATGGCGATTCCTGAAGCAGGGTCGTTCGCTGTTGCAGGCTCTGCAGTTATAAAGGTATTACTGGGTGCTAGATTCCATTTGTCGTGTGTCTCCGTTAGTACTAAGACATCAAAGCCAAGTTGATCGCATAGCGTACGCTGAGTGAAGCTAAGACCTCCACAGTTCCAAGCGGCAAAACGCAGTCGTTTCCCGATTGGCAAGTGAAGGCAAACAACCCGAAGAGTCTCCAACTTTGCAGTTTTCTTCGAAGCCTGTGACAGGCATCGCTTACCAACAGCACAAAACATGGTTATGTTGCACTTTGCTCCCGAACAATACAAATTACTTGTCAACCAGTTCCAGTCTATCGTATAAAGCAGAACAAGCTTGCCAATTGCATCCCTTTTCTTTTTTCTTAATCTTTTAAATCGGACGTTAAACCTTATTCGCAGGATGCCGCCATTGTTGATGTTCCTCTGTTTTGCTTGCTGGCACGCCCTTGTGTTGATTGGGAAGTGTATTCCATCCCTCTTCTCATGGAAATGTCTCGGATGTAGCTACTTTGGGGGATTTTTTGATAGCGTTGAACTTGTGATTGCAACATTGTGATTGCAATCCACTGTGTTATCATCAGTTCCAGTAATCCTTCCATACAAAGGTCCATAGAAGAAAGCTTTGTCCTACGCTGTAGAAAGAGCTCACCTAATCAAGCACCATAGGGGTAAAGCAATAGACAGTGTGAAGAGTATTGCATGCGATCCTGAAGGATACTTCACTGCATGGGAAATCTTAGAAGAGAGATTCGACTGAAACATTCGGGTGGCACGGGGTCACATAAATATGCTGCAAACCGGCAAGCCTGATCGTGATGCACACAGTTTGCAATCTTCTTATCTTGTTTTGAATTTTTCCTGCACTGTGTTTAAAGTATTGGCTTTAGCAGTGACATAGATTATTCATATGTCCTGCGTGAAACCAAGTCTCGCCTTCCCGAGTACGTCAAAAGGAAGTGGTGTCGGCGTGTTTGCGAACCGAGAGAAAGAGCGAACACCTCGGACCGAGTACCTGTTGAGTCTGGTCGAAGTTGAAAGGCAAATCGCTAAAGATGCTGCTTGGTGGTATGACAACACGTGCTGTTCTTCTGAAGACGGTTGTTTTCACGTGTACCTAAACCGAGGTCATGTGAGTTCTGATTGCAACTTCTCGGTTTCTTGCTCTGTATGCAAGGGCAGTCATCACACTTTTCTGGAAATAATCCTATAGCCGTGGCTGCTGCTGTTGCCTCGTTTGTGTCCCCATCCGTTGTTCCGTTAGCGGCTGATCTTTTTGTTGAAAAGTCTTGGTCTGCTGCGGAAGACTTCGCAGATGCTGTTGTTGCTACGACGACCAGCTTGCATCCCCCGACTGTGTGTTTGCGGACTTTTGTAATTGTCGTGTTTGGTGCACCACTTTGTTTGCATGCAGAGATTTGAAACTTGTCAGCTCGAAGAAATGAAAAAAGTTTTCATTTTTTTCAGTTTGTTTCAGACATCCCATAATGCTAAACGCGTTATGCTGTCTGTCTGTCTGTCGGTGTGTCTGTCTTTCTGTCTGAGGGTCTGTAAGTGCCCTCTAAAAGTGTGCTCCGTTGAGCTATTCTCCGCCGAGATCGTTACTTCTCCACCTTTCTCTTTTACAAAAATCGCAGCAGGAATGTCGTCTTCTCTGAACGGGAACAATTGCATTCTCTACTTCTTGACAACAGCGTAGCTTTCCGCCTATAACATTCGACTTTTTCATCGCAGCTTCGCCATTTTGAATGTCTTCGTTCCAGCTTCAGGACCTTCAACGAGGAGATGCTTCCCTTTACAGACTATTATTTAGCAAAACACGCAAGGGTAATGTATTTTCTGCTAAAGGGATGCTCTCATTCTCGACACGAGAGTGGCTTTCTGCGTTTAAACTTTGCCAAACGATACACTTTCACATCATTTTCACATTTGTAAGAAAAGCAAACTTCACTCAATATTAATTACACCTGTAGCGAGTGGCATGTAGAGAGTAAAACCAAGTGCATAACAATCTCTGCTACTTTATTGACCCCCTTTTCTCTTCAACCTTTTGTTTCAACTCAGACATGTTTCGACTTCGTTAGATGACCTTGGTTTTTAGTAGTAGAGCAGCATTTTCGTGACACAAAGAATGGAAACTGTATAAAATTTCCGTATAAACGATGGCCGTTTGCTGAATGGATCATGTTCGCAATACAATTAGCTCCTGGTCAATGTGTAGATTACTAGAGTAAGGCTGTTTTGCAGTTTTAGAAAACAAAATATTCGGTCATCCTGCATGATGTTTATTTCGAAACCTTAAACTCATCAGCCCAAGATGAGTGCGGCCGTGGTGCTATCCGATGGGAAGTTTGCGACATGCGTTGTATTCTCCTCGTATGAGAGCCCTGTCACAACCCCGACCCAAACGGGCACCGTCACACTGATAATCAGTGGAAACTATATCCATCTACTTACTTACCATTTGATGTTAATATATACATAATTTATGCTGAGGTAGGGTGGGTGGGGAAATGTATGCGCGATTCCATTGTCCGACGCCTCATTGATCTGTTTCCGTGTGTTTAGCAGTGGTGTAGCTGTCTTCGCTCGCAATATCCAAATAGAATGAGTGACCCACTATAGCACCTGGATAGGGCAAGGCCACCAGATCACGATGGCCAGATCACTCGGAACCAGGACCACTGACGTCACTCTCACGTGGTGAGCTCCGTCGGACAGGAGCCTAAGCACGACTCGACCCAGGCTAGCCTCGTTGCTAGATTCCGTACTACGATCTTGCTCTTGCCTTTAACTACGCAGAAATGTTATTTAGCTTCATTTAAAAATGAAAAAAATTGACCCTGAAACCGGGAATTTGTCACTTAAAATGGGAGACAGGAAAGATGTCTCAAAGGGTGAAGGCTTCCGGCCCAAAAAGGAAAGTTAGAATCTCTACATGTGGTCAGCAGGGATATAAGTAATGTTGGTGTCAGTGTCGTACTCCATTAGCTGGTGAATTTTGTTACATAATGTTCAAAATAATATTAAACTGTTGATTGATGCCAATGCACCGTATTATATATCCTCACGCCATTCGAAACGAAATTATTGCATAACAGTAAGTATAAGTCTTGCTAACAATATTTGTTAGCTGTTTATGATCCTCTTGGTTGGGCTGTTTGGGCGGTACTAACAACAATCCCAAAAACGTTCGAATTAATGCTCGCATTTTGGATCCTTCTCTCAAGGAGTAATGGGACCGATTTTGGAACATTTATCCGATTGAGTCCCCCGTTGCATTCCAATTTCCTTCCAGTCAGGAAGACAAGGCCCCACAGGAGATGATAAATAAAATTAAGATTTTTGAGGCACAACACGAATTAGGATTTTTGGGGAGGACGACAAGATGCCTTGTACCCAATCATGTGCAGTTAGGAGATTGCATTCAATTGCGTAAGCGTTTCTTTTCAAGTCCTGAATTTTCCGTACAACACTCAGACACAAACAATTACTGCATTGCCCAGAGTTGTTGATGAACATGTTTGTGATACTTTCAAATGATGGTTGGCTTTACCATCATCATTTTGTTTTTTCCAAGTTCAAGCCCGGTGGAGTGCTTGGCTGTGATCAGTACAGCATCAATAAATCAAGGGGTGATCCTCAAAAGTAACTTGTACTTTGGTACTGATCTTTTGAACAGTTTGCTTGGTAAGCTGTTATGATTCCGTAAAAATCCTTTTGCCTTACAATCTGACATGAGAAATGTACCATCAAGTCTCGATTAAACATAAATATTGAAAGGCATTGTGACTTCTTTGATGGCACAATTGTGATAACTAAGCCTCTTCTCGAAAATCACATGAAAGGCTTAATATTTAGACAATATGTTTATTTGATTACTGTTTGAGTGTATTGGGGCATATAGCTGTTGAATTTGAGGAATAACTTGGTGAGTTGTGTTGTAAAACATTGCTGCGTCAAATTAAAACAGATGATTTACTGTCATCGTTTGAGACAGAGGACAAATCATCGAAGCGGCTGTGAAATGTGTTGGACAAATGAAATTTCCATCTCAGAAAGTGGTTGTACAATCAGCCCAATGTTTTGAAACGAAATCCTAGCTAAGAATAGGGGCAACAGTGTAGTGAGTTTAGAAAGTGAGAATGTTGTTGTTGAGCGTTGGATGTTGATTGAAATGTTTGGAGTGATGAGTTGTGTGTTTCTGTGCTAGGAAGCACTGTAAAATTGGATTCCCTCAGAATAACTATTCAACCTTTGCTGACAAAGCCTGCCTTTGACTTCACTGAATATATCTCTTGCAAGTCTCTGCCATAAGAACATTGTGCGCATAATTAGTTGGACAGTACCAAACAGGAACAAAGCTCTATTAAGCACGAGAAATTGTAAGATCATACGAAAGCTGATGTCAGGAAATTATTTCAAATTCATTAGTCCTCACTTACTTCTGACTTAACCATACGATGCTCATCTACATCACAAGGAAAGATTATTTGAAGTTAATTTAAGGAAAGGAGGATAAAGGATGGCTAATAATATGCGATAATATAAATAATCGCTTCAGCATAAATGACAATAAACAACAAACAGCATTTAACAACATGAGGGTATTAATAGGAAGTTCTATATTCTATAGATGTAATAAACGAAACATCAGATTAATTTCTGGCAGAGCCCTCCTTTTTTCACTTACTGAATAAGTTTCCTTTGCCTTGCCAATTAATAGTTTCAATTTCTGTTGGAGGATATTCAACAATATGGAGGCTTTACTGGAGTAGCTGTGTCCCATTTTCGCCGTCTTACAATTAGGTATTAGTAGGCTGCATCCTGTAGTATACTTACCATTGCGGACGGAGAAGAAATCCGATATCGGTATTGGCTCGTTTGAAGTGATAGCGTTCCTAGTGATCGAAAGGGTTTTTGCTAACCTTCTGCACAAAGAGGGACGTTCAGTGATGTGTATTCTACGTCTGCAACTTAAACTATCTTGTGGAGTAATGAATGCTCTGGCTTTCTTTTGTAACGCCTCTAACTTATTGTAATCTAATCCAATGACGACAAGCACAATGAGAGAGTGCTGCAGTACTGTAGATGTGGACAAAGATGTGTGTTTGATATAGGAGCAGTTGAATATCCTTCGTGATAGCACCGCATTTGGCATATTTGGTTAAAGGAAATGTTGAAGTTTCTTAAGGCCGAGGAAAGTTAATGCTCCATGTTCGTGGTCAACCCGTACATCTAGTAGCTTTATATGTTTTGCCAGCGCAATTATCCGTTTGCGAATACAGACGTTTTGGTGTTGTACGTTGGTACATTTTCTTAGAATCACATTTGCGACAGTAAGTAATGCTTGAGTCTTCTATGGGTTTAATGTGATTCTGGTCGAAATAGCTCTTCATGATTTTCAGATAGCTATGAAAGACGTTGATGCCTTGGTGTTATATCACTCTCTAAAAAAACATATACGTCAAGAGCAGAGACAACGCGAGATCAACAGACAGATTCTTAAACCAACGTTCCTCTCTCACTCCAGATTCCAACAACCCAGAGCGCAGATTACACAGACGCAATACTACAGCAGTTGACATAAATTACGCATAATTATAGATGTACGATGACAACACAACACTTGGTCTTTGCTTTCTCCTGAGCAATAATTTGTCGTGTCGTTAGTATATCTCATCAGAGAACTCTTGGAGCTCAAGTCAATGGAGGACACATCAACGACATAAGTGTTGAAAAACGTTGTCAAAGAATGGAACCCTGCTGAACTCCTTTTCAAACAGAAAATGGTTCTGACTTTCTGAATCGATACGAACTGAAAGCTGCTATAAATTAAATGAAAACTTTGCTTTAATTGCACTAAAAGTACTTAATTTTGCAATAAGTACTTGATGGTTGAGTTTATAGAAAGCTTTTGAAAGGTCTAAGGCAGCTACAACATTCGTTTGGCTTATATTTAATCTGCAGTGGAAATCTTGGACGAAATTAAGAATTGCTGTTTCCGTAGTGCGCTTTTTGACGAAAAAATGACGAAGCCAAACATGCCTGATGGGAAAATTTCCTCTTAATGGGCCAAGTATAATTGATTATAAAGCCTTGGAGACGTGAGTAAAGATCACAATTGGGCGATAGTTTACTGTTTGTAGCGGCATCGTTGATTTTTCACATTTTGTGAGGTCAAGTCTGCCATGTGGCATGAAGCCACTCCAACGAGAGTCCTTGCATGTATCCCTGAGTTCCATAACTCGTCGAGACTCATCTTTTGTTTGTATGAATGGTTCTATTGTGAACCATGTAATTTTTATAAAAATCGAAAGAAAGACGGTGGATGTTTTTTTTCCATAGTCATCCCAACAGTGGTCTCATATTTAGAATCCCGATTGTGTTCTCAACTTTGTGTGTGGTTAAATTTGGTTAAAGGATCTTGTTTGCTGCTCTTTCTCAGACAGGTTTCTGAGTTTGAAAATTGGACTGCAGATACCAAATTTCCCTTTGTCAGTTATTTCGTTGATGCTGATGAAGTGGTTGAATAAGTCTGTAATAGGATAATTGATTGTAAATACTTTAGAAATTGTACCGATATCTGATCTGCGTCAGTTGCCTTCTTGTTTTTCATGCCTGTGAATATATTACAGACTTCATCAACGGTAATGCTAATTCTGAGAAGCTGCTTTCTCTAACCTTCAACATGCTTTGATGGAATTCTAATGTTCATCATTCATTCGTGATGACGCAGAAGAGCAAGAGGCAACATATTCCGCAAATATATTTACTTTCTCTTCTTGAGATAATGGAACTTCAGGGGTGTGCTGGCTACGCGATCTTTACATACATCAGTAATTTTCTGCAGGCGTTGACGAAACTTGGATATTTCAGTTTTATTTTCATTTTCAGAATTCCTCTGCAGACAACCTTACAGAGCTCTCCCTCTAAAACTAGTAACTAAATCCCGCTGCTTTTTCAGCCTGAACTGATTTGGAGGCGTACGTAGAAGTTTGGAGATTTTATCATGTTCTCGTATCTGTTTTAAGGTTGGACGCTAGCAAATCCGTCTGCTCTTGTTTATCGGTCGCATTTTCATTGCATGGTGTAGATTTATTGTCATTTATAAAGTTGAATCCAAGCTCACCACGCTTGATTGGCACTATATAGGCAATGCACCATGTTCAAGTGGTTGGTGAGGTGGTATTCCAGGGGAGTGAAGCTATGGAAGAATTAAGGGTTTTGAAGTTTGTTCTCTTCAGTCACCGGTAGGAGACGAGTATCCTCGTTTGGTCTGATGATTCAGAACAACAATTTTCAATTTCCAACGGGAGAAAGCCTGAATCGATTGTTATTCCTATAATGAATTCAGTTTAAGGGAAATGGACTTGAAAACATTTCGAGCTGCCTGATATTGATTTTTTTGCAGCTGGACGTTTGCTGGGGCATTTAATTCCCTATGTTGCAATCGGCAATTGTCAGAGCGACAGGAAAAGATAACGTCTGCCATGTTAGCGCCTATCCAAAAGGTCTTCAAATGTTTTTTTCTCACAACCTTGACTAGCTAGGCATTTCTTGTTTGAAAAGATGATTCGTAGAAGACATATACATGCTAACATGAACCAATCATTCTTTTTTGAGAACAGTGCCACTCTACAAGCTCGTACTGCCTTTCTCAAGCCAAACCATTGCAGAACTTTCTAGTGCGACCCAACTGTGAAGTGGTTCAAGTTGTCCTCAGCTGAATGAGACTAGCAGAAGATGAATGTGCGGAGTTTGAAAAGTTTTGCTATGAAAATATCGTCAGATGCTGTAGATAAATACGAATTTGTTGTCTACATGGACATGAGGAACTTACAAATGGATTGAGAAGTGTGTATGCTGCTTTTTCTGCAGCGATCGTATATCCCGTATGTTGAGCGCATTTTGAACAGACACATTCAGCCCGTGAGAATTGAGGATGAGTCGTTTATAACCTTCCTGCCTGAATGCATGTTATTTAAGAAAAGCTAGTTGTTAATACTCTTGTTGCAAAAATTTTTAGTTATATGAAAGTGTTGATCAGGTCCACTCTAAAGTGCCAGAGCTGTCTGAAATGGACGTTTGAGTATCTGATTTCAGTCATTACCCCTTTCACTTATTCACTGCATCGACAGGAAAGAAGACGTCAATACGCTGACTTGGACAATGAAAGTATCAAAGATCTTTGCAAAACAACCACTAGACTGTTCAATAAACATTATTTTATGAGCTTAAGCCAATATGATGACGAACAAATAAGCAAAGAGATGTTCCTTGATATACAAGTACTGCTTGACATTCCACAGTAGTTAAACATCACAGTAGAGGTGCATTAGGTGTAGGTTAAGTGCTTCAATTGTCGCAACTAGAATACCATGAAAGTGAAGGAAATGGCTCAATGTTTAGCTTGCTACAATCCCAACATATAATATTTTCACGAAACGATAGTTCCTTGCTTTTAATGGACATTTCCTCTATGCATATACAACATCTACAACCACGGAAAATTTGTGTGGGCGGTAGACTGCCATCACCGCTGCAGTTTTGTTGCCCTTGCCCATGACTCATCGTCTAAGACCATTCCCGTGGCTTGTTTGAGGTCCACTATACATTTAGAAGTTCGTCGAATAACTGGTCCATGATGGGACGCCCGCAGCGACATGACTCTGATGTTTGGTTGTCAGAGTTAGCGACGACAGCCAGCGGGATAGTTGGGCTGGGGATAGCATGTCACGGAAGCCGTCTCCATGCTTGTTGTTAAGGTTGGAGTTGTTTTGTCAACGTGATGTCATGGTTATTTGTCACTTGCTGCTTGCCGTCGTGTAACCTTGTGTCACACTGAAAACAGGCCTGGATGGTTTTCAACAACCGTAATCAGCATCCGTAAATTTATTTCAAAGAGAGCGACTTTTCTTCTTACATAGCAGTGCCGGATCGTGAAACACATGATGGAACCATAAGCGAATGCTAGGAAATTTCAATAACGTATCTGCCATGTCTAAAATTGGTATGGCATCACTGGTTTTGCCTTTTTCTTCTTCTACTTCAGCTGTAAACGTCCAGGGCGCTTGTCCTGCTACCATTTATGCTACTACGCAGGACCATTGAGCTGATCTTGCCCTTCTTCATCAAAGGCAGACGCTCGGCGGAGGCATCGACCAGCACGGATGAAGACCAGCCAGTCCAACGTCTGATTGCTGCTGTCCACCTCAGTTTCTGGTCGCCTGGAATGCGCCATGAACCCCCAGGAAAGCCGTCAATGATCGCATGGCTTAGGTCAGAGTAGCGTTGAAAGTGTCCTAGCCACCAGTACTGTTGAGCTATCACTGCCTCCTCACTCAGTGAACAACGGCTGCCTATCAGCATCCGCAGATCATCATTGCCGAGCCAGATAACCCTGCCAGATTCGCCGATGGATTTCTGCTCTTTGGCGCTGATTGTCCAGGTGGAAGCACCATAGAGCACTTTAGACAGGAACGACGTGATGTTCATCGGAAAGGCGTTTCATCTTGAGGTAGGGGAAGGATTTGAGGGCATGGCTTATCGCGATTTTTGTGAGGATTTCTTGAATATCGCTGAAATCGTGTGTCACCAGGCAACTTATAGGTATCAGAAGGAATTTGTGGCCTTTATCGTCTGTCCGTGCAGAGTCACAGTGTCGGTCGAGCAGATCACCAGGTGTTCTGTCTTACTCGGATGCAGATTGAGGCCATAGACGAGAGCGACTGCATCCAATGCTTCAATAATCTCTGTGGGATCTGCTGCGGAGGAGGCAAATAGGGCGAGGTCGTCGGCCTAGAGCAATTTACTGGACGCCCCCTTTGTTCTTTCCAATCGGTATCAAGAGCAACGGATCAACGCACCAGTTCAAAATGCAGGATTAAACGTGGAATTCATCCTTGTTTTGGTGTTATAGTCGCTTGCAAACGGTATTATTTTCCGAGCTATGCTGCTCTTTTTGACGTCAGAAAGAATTTAAAGATAACGTATGATTGTAATTCACGATGCAAAACAACAACTCTGCTATGCAGAGATCTTTAAAGCCGTTAGCATCAGCTGCTTCAGCGCAGCAAAATATGCTGGTTGTTGATGGGCCCAGGGGCGCATACAGGGGGTCTGCTATTGCTCATGACATACGTATCTTCTGCCGTGAAATGACGCAATGCCTTAATTTCGCTCTTGGCTGCAGTTTTCTGTTTCGTGACAAACCAGCAGCGCAGGCCCCAAGCCGAGAGCTTCGCCAGTGACGTTTGATCGGCACTTATGCGGTTAAGCTTGTATCGCAGCAGCCGTGAATCACTGATCAATCACAGAACTGCTGTGCCAGCTGATTGGATGACAGTCAGAAGCTTTTACAATTGACATAGATAGAAGAAAATTGACATGGCTTTTTGTTGCCTCTGATAGGCTTGCAGGTAAATTTCTATCCTTTATCCATCACAATTGACATAGTTGGGAACAATTGACATGGGTGTCGTCAAATTTCGGACTCAATCTCAGCGTTTGATTGGTTAAAAATCGAATATGGTGACGCTTTACGCAAATCTATTGGTCGTAGAACAATTGACATAATTGCCCAGATTTGAGCCATTTCGAGAGCACAAGAGCCAGCCATCGTTGGAAATCTTGCGCGGCGCTTGCCGCTCATCCTTTGACTCCTCTCGCTTTGTTGCAAGGCAGTGAGCCGTCTGGCAGGATATGGCTCTACTATCTTCACCGTAATTTATTCGGATACAAATGGCATCTGAAGACTCCATGGACAATCACACACATCTCACAAGGCTTGCATTCAAAATTATTTATATTATTTTGCTGCTCGTGGACTGATGCTTGACTTGGAATTTACACATTCGTCAGCCCAGATTTCTAGTTGCATACAGAATGATGATGTGGGTACTCTGCGACTGCTGTATGACCTTATTTGTGTGATTACTTCCGCTGAGTTGCTATTGAGAGACGTCGACTCTGCGGTAGTTCTTGGTTGCTGCTATCTTCGTCACGCACTCGCTCACGTGGCTGTTTGTTTACATCAGTTTTTCAGTCGTCAAGGCACGTGTTCGCTGCGCTGCCTTGAGCGAAAACACTTGTCAGGTTATTCCTATTTCCTGACTATTTTGGCAGAGTCTTCGTTTTTCTGATCGCTATTCCCACAAAATTATTGTCGACCTGTCTCAGCTGACTGTTGTTTTCGAGAGGCTCGAACAACTGTAGTAGCAAGTAGCAGGGCCAACCGGCCAAGTAATGTCGTCTCTCGCGTGTTGATACTGTACAACTTGCATATGATATAGTATACGTGTGTGTATCTTTGTATTTACATATTAATTTAATCTTAAATACCGGTCGCTGCACTTGTTGCTATAAACATTTTCATTTTGGGAGACCTTCCTGTAAGTACCATCGCATTGTAGTGAGAAGCCACTTTCTAGGAATATCAATTTTCGTTGGTCAATAGCTTTCCAATAACACTGGCCTGATTTTTGTATCGAAGAAGCTCAAATTTAGAACGATTTGAGATCAAGATATCAAGAAAAAGCCAGGAGCTTCCGGGGGCTTCGCCCCATGGTCCCCCACCAGGGCTCTGCCCTGGACCCGCTGGGGCCTTAAGGCAGGCCCCAGACCCCCAGCCAGAAAAGGAGGTGCTCTGCATCTCCCCTAATTGGGTTCCAATTTAACATACGTATTTAAAATCATGTATCCACCCCTGGATGGGCCTGCATGGCCTTATCAAGATGAGATCGTGGCTCAGCTGTCATTAGCTCATTGCGTGGTCTGTTTCTTAACTTTTTCGAGGGTTTCCTGTTCTACTTGATGATTGATCTAATGATCTGACATAAATGTTAAGCGTTGTCATTCTCTACAATCTATTATGGCTCGCATGCTCGAACGGTGACGTACGAAACGTCATCGAACTGATACCACTGCAGCGTGTAAATAAAAACCACCCAGCAATATATTGCAATATTATGCAACGTACTTCAACTTGCAGAATTTCACTCTGATCTTTGTTGAATTTTGAAAAGCTAATGGAAATCGTCGTAATTTGAGACATTGACAAGTTTTGGAGTTGTTGCACTCTAAAGCGATATCTGAACTCTTACGGCATATTTGTGCATTTGCTAACGATAGGAAATGTGTTCTATGGAACCCTACACCTTTAAGGTAGAGGATAGAAGCAAATTTAACATGATAGAAATTTGTACAAAAGGCTATCCAAAAAGATCAATGACTGAACATTATATGTATATGTATGTATGTATGTATATACCGGCAATTATTTATAGTAGCTACTAACTATTATTAAGTAATACACCGGCTTTTAGCTATCGGGCAGGGGAGGAGCGAAGCTCCCACCGATCATATCATATCGAGTACATCACGCTGAAAGTAGCTTATGTGCTCGATACTGCTGGAGTTGGTCG
>OFHS01002815.1:6524-19325 GCA_900245855.1 Calvadosia cruxmelitensis | reverse complement strand
GCCAAGACGTTTGGGCGCTGGCTAATCAGTACGAAAAGCTTAGGACAACTTAATTATAAATACAATAATGTGTAGTGGACATTACCTGCTACGAGGCAAAATAGAGAGAGAGAGAAAAAAGGCGGGCGAAGCCCGCCGTATAGGTGCGTTATCATTCGTCCATCTTATTCACCCTCCGAACCTGATAGACTGAGATGCGTTATGCTGAGTCCTGCCGTTGGCCCGGCGGCGTAGCCGCTAGTACTAAATTAAACGTGTTCCATTCAGTCCCGGACGGCTTACTGGGTCCACGCCTTCGTGATTCATATAAACGCGGACATTTTTCCGTTTCACACGGGAACAATTTTTCTATTCATTACGTCATAAATCATTTGAATTAAATTTGGCGGTAACAACATACATTATGAAGATCAAAATCTGCTTTGTCATTCTGTATCAGCCAATTGCTCCAGCTGTGTAAATATTCTACAGTGTATTGTGTTCTCTACCTATGGGCCACAGTAAAGGAGGCCTGCAAATCGCTGTCAAAAGAACGCAGTGGTCCAAACTGATGAAACAACTCACATAGACGTCACAATGATAACACCAGCAATCGATAGTAGAGCAATGTTTATACTCTTTACTAATATGAATTACACAAAAAAATTGCAAAATACAATCAATTATTGGACTGGGCAAAACTCACGTATCTCGGAATCAGAAGTGAGAGCCTCACAAACTTGAATTGGTATTGATATGCCTTAATCATCATTCGATATGCATGTTCAGTCACAATACTGAGTTACGTTATCGGTGTGCGACTCAACTGGAAATTCTATCATGATGCTCATGGTAACTACCTCCAATAGTAGTTGTGGATTAAAGTTTTAGCAGACCTTCTGCTGATGCAAGGTTATACAGGAAAGATAGCATTGCAGGACTAAAATTCCTTCTCTTGAAATCATCCATTGAAATGAGGCTCCCATCTGGTGCCAACGACTTCAATATCGAAATGATCTCCTTTGTTTTATTGGATAAATTCTGAAAATAAGAAAGTTCAGAACAAGATTACTCAAATAGTGAATAAAAAACTGGTAGTGCCAGATCAGAAATAATACCATTGCATTTCAATGAAAGAAAGAAATATCATTGTGTGATGGGACATAGGGCTCACAGCTGTAAAAGAAGAACTGCTGAGGATACTCAAGGCGCAGATCAATAGTAGAAACACTCTGACCAAGAGCAAGCAAGATTCATCATTAGTTTTGGCAAGCAGTGCTGTGCGACATTCACTTAACTGATGTTGTATTTCATGCATTCTTGTATTCTACTATACAAAACATATTGATGGTATTGTAGTACTTACCTGAAAGAGACGTTTTACAGAATCTTGAGATAAATTAAAATTAAACAATACTTTAAATATCCTCCTACTTTTCAATAAAACTGGTTTCACACGCGTCCAAAGTTACTTCTAAAGTGTACAATAAAGCTAAACTTAATAAACCTTGGAAGATGTAAGCCGGGATTTAAAGCTCCAGCAATAATTCATAGACTTTCTATGAGGTCTCTAGACTCAATGCCAGCCATCTATATCTATACTTCACAAACGTCTGTCTGTATGTTTGTTTGTCTGTGTGATCAAAACCAGGCATCTGCCACTCATTAGCAAGTATGGAGTTGACTAGCTCTGGGAAGCAACAAGGCTTTGGTTGTGCACAGCTTTCGAAAGATGCTGCACAGTGCCAACACTCGATCAAGGACAAAGTTGATTAGTACAAATTGGCGTAGCATCTAACGGAGCCATTTTGAAAAAATGTCACCTTGAAGCCAAGCTACGTTTCTTGCAAGTTTGACGAGCTTAATGGTGTGGAATGGGCACCTTGAATCTGCCTTGCTTGCTTTTGCAAACCCTTGCGCTCGAATGATTCGAAAGGATCGATTTGAGTCTCTTGGGGGCCGTAGTTCACCTGAGAAACAATGCGCAGCATTCGACTCTGGCTGAATCTGAGTATAGCATGTCGGACCAGCTATTTATGTGATTAAAGTTGTTTTTACTATGTTCAAGTAGGATATACCGCTTTATGGGCTAAAACAGAGAATTTGCATTGGACGCAGTAAGATTAATTAACCTCAGCGCAAATGCGAAGCAACGACGCTGGACGCAGCTGCATCAGCAGGGCAGAGCAGCTAGTGAAAGAAGAAAGTTTCATCTTCGTCCAAGACATCCGGCTGGGAGTGTACGACAATGGTGTAGGAAGGGTCTCTGCCAACTCACTTTACGCGCCATGAGGGACATCTCATCACAGTCACATTACACTCGTGCATATTTTTGTTGCAAAGCTGAAACACTTATCCCGATCCTTAATGACAAGTGTTATACACAAAAGGTACATGAATAATCTTAGCCTTCTAAATAATATTAAGATTCTTAGGTGGGAATGGTCAGTCAACTTCGCAGATGCTCTGTGTTGAACAAAAAGAATTGCTTGATTTGGAATACAATTCATGGAGGTACTGTGGTATTACAACCAGTTCGTTATGAGTGAATGCCAAGAGAACATAACCGTTCAGTCACTGACAGAAAATCTGAATATATTTTCACAAATCAAAGCATTTATACAGAGAACATAATTATACAAATTATTCGGGTGAGGTCAACAGTGATTGACAGGTATAAAATAATTTACAGAGAATGAATGAAGTTAAGAGAAGGAGAAATTCAAACATGCAGAATAGATCAATATGTAAATGAGATCACAAGGTAGGAAGAAATAGTCTCAGTTACAATAGTCACTCAAACGAACACGGAACCGAGATTACAAGTGTTAATTCAAAGTTACAGAGAAAACGAGGTTAAATGGAAACGAGGATCGAGGAGGATTTAGGTAATACGACAGTTACAGTAGATAACAATATTCGGCTAATCAGCGAGTGTTTTACCAGTAACTTCTCCTCAATTTACAAGTGATGTCAAAGCATGCGTTTTGGCGTTAAAATTAACGACGTTAGCCATTTAGACGTTACAAATTTAGATCGTAAACTTGTCATTGTTAACGAAAAAAATCCAGCAAAAAGAGGTTGCCGTTGGGGAATTCATCGATGTGAGCGACTGAAACATGAAGTGCAGTGAAACGAAAGTGAGTCAGCTACGATTGTGTTCCCGTCGATTGCCTTATTGCTTCGTGTGTCGACTTCAAACAAGGCAGGCGAAGCGGCAAAGACTCTACTCTTTGATGACGAAGATCACAGAGATCTATGTAAACCAGCTTACAGATGCAGCAGTGACATATTTGACTCTGTTTCAGAAACGCCATAGATCATCAAGAGCACGGAAATTGTTGCAGGAGAACTATGGAAGCTATGGCCTAGCGTGATTGTTGACAGCCCGCAGAAATGTTGTTTTTGCAAAGGATTTGATCTCACTAACCACTATACTGTATCAGTCAGCATCACAGAAATATTCTGCGATCAAACACAGCACACAAAGTTGGGGTTCAGTGTTAATACTTTATTATTTTTAGATGTGTTTGTGTTGCAAAGTTAGCTCTTGATCGATGTCTTTCGCTTATGTGCCAAAGCCGGTTTACAAAAATATTGTTGTTTGCAGCAGGAGGAACAATTCTTGAAGGCAGCCAGATTTCCTAAAGTCAAGACAGTAACTCCGTATAAGTTGAACATCCGCCTTACTGTTAGAATTATTTATGTGAAGTTGCCAAGTGATTTATCGGGGTAGAGCCATTGACTTGCTCGAGACTCAGTTCAATTTTTACTATGCACTGCATGTTTCAGCTGCTCAGAATGATAAATTCCACAACGGCAACCTCTTTTCGTTGACTTGACAAACAATAAACTATCCTTGATTTTTCCGGATTTTCCCCCCTAAACCGTCCGGCCAAATGATGACACAGTTGATGGAGGCAAAGGGAGGGGCTTTTGATTCAATAGGCTGGGAGGACACCCCATCGAAGAACAGTGCCTATCTCTTCATTGTCCTGTAGAAAGGCACGTTTGAGACGATCGATGGAGAGTCTTGTAGTCTGCCAACATGAACGATGAAGAATTTGGGACTCGAGCATACAACTGTAAATGGTCCATCATATGGTCGCTGCAGCGAAGGTTTGACTGCATCACGACGGATGAAAACATGTTTGGTAGTAGAAAGATTCGATGGCAGGGCAGAAGGATGCAACCCGCGGCCAGGGTGGCACAAAGTTTTAAACCTTCCGCGAACAAACATTTTTTTCCCCCGATAACTTCGGATATTTTTTTTTCGTATAGCAAGTTAGATTTCTAATAATTATTGTTTCACTGAGGGTTTGACCCAACAATCAACAATGTTCGTTACTTTACCCAAGTAGAAACATTACAGGCTTCTGGAGAAGAGAATTACCTTTTACTTGTAACGAAGTGGTTGCTAGGTAAACATATTTACTTTTTACTTTGTTACTTTCGGTGGCCTTCGAAAAATACTTGTTCTTCCTTTCGCAAAAGAATTGAAGCAGAAGCCATCTCCTTCGCGCGACTGTTTCTTTACATTGGTTTTACGGCTTTTGTATTCAACACCTATTCGTCATTTGAGCCAGCTATTGTTCTGAGTGTAAAGGTAACGCCCATTATCTTTTGATTGGAAATTCATGTGAGCGGCTGTGCGTGAAAAAGTCGAAACACGTGCTCTCCGCGCTTCGTAGAGCGAAAGCAAGGAGAGAAATTGCTTCCAATAGCACTGCTGCTTATGGAAATTGTGAAGTAGAATTCGAAAATATAACCACTCTACTATTTTACTATTGTTTCTTGGCTGCTTTGTTAGAGTCTGACTCAAAATAACGTTTACGATACTCACGGCCCCTCGATTGTCGACTCGGCTCACTTGTTATCAATATTAAAGTTGCTTTCCCTGATTTGAAGTTACTGCGCACCCATTTCTATTTGTTATCTACTTATCTGCCTACTCTGAATTATAATTGGAAAGTGATTGATGGATGGAATCCGAATGACTGGCAGATTAGCGGTGCAAGCAACAAGACGAGTTTGAGTCTCCGTGTTTTGATTTTGAAAACAGGGACGTCAATTTCTCGGAAATGCGATGCCCAAAATTTGAATTTCCGAAGTGGCCGTTGCAAGCAGTGTAGTCGGAAGCAATCGTGCTTACACTAGGATTTTCCGAAGGCAGCCGTGATCATAGAATAATTAATTAGTTTGTTGAGTAAATGGACTTGCGGGAAGCCGATATTTTAACCAAAGTACACATTCCACTTAAGTGCGCGAAGCCGATATTTCTGCCAAGCGAAATACCTTCGGTGTTTACTCCGTAGAACGCGCAGTTGTTATCACACGGCTACCATTTTGGTCTTATTTTGAAGACAAAGGAGAGGCTGACAAACAAAGCATTAAACACGTGATTGGTCTCATATAGAAATTTCGACAATTTCCACCCTAAACATTTGCATTCACATGTGCCACTATTTGAGCAGGGTTGTGTTGATGCAAGTCACACACTGGAGGTGCAAACAAAGGAAAACATAATTTGAGTAATTCATGAGGACAGCCGCTTTGTTTCGCCTTCTCAAATCAACTGCTATGGTGGTAAATCTGATTTTGCAAAGGAGCTCAAGGAAAATTACAAAGCCGGACAAGATGCAAGAATGAGATTTTATCACCAGCTGAATCATGATCCATGATGATGAAATTCAGTAACAAAATGCCGACAATCTAAAGAGGAATGTTGCAGTAAGCTGCTTTATCATGAATTGTCTGGCCCTGCTAAGTGGTTTGTCTTCATCTCTCTCCTCATTTGAGCGATGATAAATCAACTAGTGTGCCTTTGCCGTTTTCTAGTCGAGTTCATAGAAGTGTTTGAGCCTGAAGAGGTAATTTGATCTGCCTTTTCCTTTGTGAGCGCTGAAGCAAACAACATTATATTTGTAATCCAACACTGCCGTGTTATGTCATCAGAAAAGCGGGTGTCATAGCAACACAACCTCATGGTGTAAAAGCCATTTCCGCATGGTATCGCAATCAGAGACGTACCATGAACAAGTTGAAGGCGTCGAGTTGCAAATAATTTCTTCACTCGTACCGCAAAGCAATGGCACTGCTCATTAGGGCTGTCCAAAAAAAAGTGACCTTCAAAAAGTTGAAACGCGTGTCAATCAATCGTTTCCAGGACCCTTAGTAAATGCAAACTGTGAAATTACAGTGGTTTCCTGGAACGTTTACCAGGTGCGCAACGGCCGCAAAGTTTTGTTCTCAAAGTTAATAAGGAAAACGGCGCGATTTGCGAGAACGCCAATTTAGATCATACGAGGTCGACAATTTCAAAAAAATTTCTTCGACAAATTATTAGCCAAGGGGTTGCAGTTTAACTGTGTGCCACCTGTTTTGTCGAATCACTAACCCTTTCCTGGTAAACCGAGACAAAACGCATGCATTTGGTAAGCTCGAAGCGCATCTTGTACTGGAGACCGGTTTCCATGGTGACAACCACAAAGACAATGGAATCGTTCTAAGCCAGTGCCGATATGAATGAGCGCTGCCTTCCTCGCCACAACGGCTACAGAATTTCGATGACGCGCCGCTTCCAAGAGGTTAAGGATGGTGCTATAATCTGACTGATTTGCTAGGCCGGGCAGGAGGTCCCCAGGGACCGTAAGCGATTGACCAAAGACAATGTCAGCGGTAGAGGCATCCACGTCTTCCTTGGTAACAGTGCAAAGGCCTAGTATGATCAAAGGAGGCTGATTGAACCATCCAGATGTGGTGCACCTCGCCATAAGGGAGGGTTTCATTGAGCAATGGAAGCGTTGCACAAGTCCATTTGCTTGCGGATGGTAGGCAGTAGTCCGATGGACCTGAATGCCACGAGTGCGGCATATTCCTGCCCATCTGCAGAAAGACCGTATCGGGAAAGCCAGCTGCAGAGGGCTTGCATGCACGAGTTTGTGGTCATGTCTGGCATGAGAAATGCCTCAGGCCAAGAGATCCACAATCGTGAAAATATGCATCATACCGTTGAAAGCAAGAAGTGGGCCCATGATATCCACATGAAGATGACTGAATGGGCAAGGTGGTATATCAAAGGTGTGTAGAGGAGCCTTTGCGTGTCGGGTGAACTTCGAACGCTTGCAAGGGATGCACCTCTTGGCCCATCTTCCAAGATCATTAGCCATACAATGCCAGACAAATTTCGCAGCAATGATAGAGCATGTAGCGCGAAAGGAGGGATGTGACAACCCATGAATGGCTTCAAATACGTGTCTCTGCATAGACCACGGCATGACAGGTCGCGGTGTACCGAGGGAAACAACACATAACAGAGGATGGCTTCCCGGATTGGTTACTGATGAACGAAAGGACAATAAGTCAGAGTCATCTTGTTGAAGCTTCGCCATTTTGCTGAAGTACATGTCGGCCAGGGTCACTGCGAGGGCAGAGATGATCGCAGGCCGCGATCGGGCGTCAGCCACAACAATAGGACACAGAATGCCTACCCTCCAAGTTAAAACAAAAATCTTGCACAGCCAGGTAAAGACCAAGAAGCTCCTGATCAAAGGCGGAGTATTTGCGTTCCGGGGCGCGGAGCTGTTTTGAAAAGAATGCAAAAGGCTGCCATTTATCACTAATCTGCTGTTGTAGGACGGCACCCACAGCAATGTCTGATGAGTCGACGGTGAGAGAGATGGGGGCCCCTTCCTGAGGATGACAGAGCATTGTCACATCGGGGTCACCATTTTAGTGGACACACTAAACTAGTCACTGATATATATTTAAGATCAAAAGACAACAATTACAAACACGAGGCAAGAACCCTTTTAACCTCGACTTGATGTAGAGGCTAACAGATAAGGGTAACCCCACAGATGGTTAAATATTCTGAATACTGGCTTTGTAAAACATTTAGTTATTTCACAAAGCAGAAAAATAATTTGCTTACAGGAGCGCATCCAGCAAAGTAGGACCCATCAATCCAGTAGCACTTTTGGCAATCTAGATATTGCACATGTGAATTTTGAAACTGCCATTGAAAAGGGCCTATCCAAACTGATCGCCAAAAGCACATGCTTTGAGTGCCTACTGATGTGGCTGCCAGAAAAGTACTGCAGCAAAAATAAGTCTGCATATACAAGCAATATTTCCATTGTATCCACAAAATAAAATGTATAGAAAGCCCAAGTGAATACTACCATCATCCCTGTGCAGCACATTTGCCTCTGGCCGTAGATGACTGACTGCCTTAGATCTTGTTAAACAACAAATGCAGGATTGACTTTAGCTATTAGAGGGATAAACATAGCAACTATATATTGTACAGAGTATCATGTCTAAACAATTTCGTTCGTGCCAGTGTACCATACACAAGCAACTAATATTAGCATTGCGTACCTTGATGATTTCACTCTCACTGGTTGACTCGCTTGCGGCATCTTGCACAAGCATAGTGGCAATCTCGCGATGAATCTTCACCAACTGCAAACCATCTGAGAAACAATTAACCAATGCGTTGTTGAACATCAATTTAACTAATGCTCTTCCACACAGACATACACACATAGATACAAGATCTAGTGACGAGACGAGCATAGGTGGCTCTTTAGCCCTGCCAGCGATTCAAAATCTCTCAAACAAGTAGTGCAATTGTGGACTGTTCTTCGTTCTGTCCTTTGATCTACGTTAGCTACATTGCGTCGGTGTATCTTCCCGTATCTTTTCAATCCTCCTGCTGATTTGCACTGACGTTAACACATCGTACAGGTGTAGGCTTGGCTAAGCCGATACGCCCTTGTTGGACGATTAGCGTGGGATCTAATAACATAATAACATAGACGGTCCTCTACATGAAGAGGCCGTCCCTCTTCCTCTTAATGCACTTACTACATAAACTACACCATAAATCACGGTCAGACGCGGCTGACAAAGTAACACCAAACAAAGACAAATCAACATTCAATACATAAAATACAAGCGTGGGATCTGAGGTAGTTAGTCAGTCACTATGAATCCAAAACCATGTGAAAACCATGT
The DNA here is from genome assembly GCA_900245855.1 of Calvadosia cruxmelitensis. Classification (NCBI taxonomy): domain Eukaryota; kingdom Metazoa; phylum Cnidaria; class Staurozoa; order Stauromedusae; family Kishinouyeidae; genus Calvadosia; species Calvadosia cruxmelitensis. The sequence goes on along the minus strand of OFHS01002815.1, from coordinate 10,325 downwards.
GAAATGGGAAGCACCATGCGGAAAACCATGTGAAATTTCAAACACCATGTGAAAAACCATGTAAAAACCATGTGAAAAACGTGTGAATTAGAAAACAGTGTGAAAACCCATGTGAAAAGGGCACTTTTCACATGGTTTTCACATGGATTTCACATGGTATCAGTTCATAGTGAGTCTCGTATTGGAAAGCGGACTCTGCCACATGCATCACACGTATGCACATCTTGGTCCCCACTCTCTGCTGGTAGGATTACTGGGAGACGTTTCCGTGCATCATGTTTCAACTGTGCGTGGGCTACACGTTCAACCTCAATCTTCTCGGTTGCATCACAACAAACATTCTGCATTCGATTCTATCTGATGCTGTCTTTTCCCAGCATTCAGTTGAGATGTGTCCAGTGAGAAGTGTGCGCTTGAGGCAGTACTTGAATCGCAACTTCGGTTTGTGGGCAGGTCTTGTTCCATTCCTCAACTCCCCATAGAGAAGCTGTTTTGGAAGTGTTATACAACACAATCATTAAAGGATCTCTCCCATCTTCAGGCATTGATTTGTTTTTCCATACATTACACAATACTCAATGTAATGACAACAAGGTCTTCTCTCCAGCACATGTTGAACATAGATACATACATACATACATACATACATACATGATAGGGAAATATATTTCACCCAATTTCAGGGTAGACATCATATGGATATTTTGATACATTTGGATATAATAAAATGGTGATGATCTATCATTACAATTTATAAGTTTTTCGATGTACATAAGAATAATTAAGACAGTGATTTGACATAGCTAATATAGGATGGTATTTCTGGACAATTGAGAATATGATATCGGTCACTGGCTTCTTTACCACACTGCTTGCAGAAACAACCAGCGCCAGGAGTGTGGAAAGATGTAAAAGTGCATAATAAAAAATGAAATCCACGAACAGATAGACGGGTTATAAAGTTCCTGTTTGCTTGGTCTGCAGATTTCCAACCATCGCTCTTGAATACAGGGGCTTCCAGGTAACGTTCATCTCTCAGCATTTGTTGTTTAGAATTGCGCCATGCTTGAACTTCCATAAGTTGAATGTCGTTTAGGGGGAACCGATGATGAAGGTCTTCTACAAAAGGAGTTGTGTCAGCGATCATGAACACTAAAGTGTTTGAGGTTTTAGGTGATAGCCCAAGCACTCTTTTAAGAAATGAAGCTTTTACTTTGTCGATTTCCCATAGATTTGACTTCGTCAAGAATGGTGCAATAACTTCGAATCCATATGTGATGATTGGCGAAAACTTCATTTGAAAAATTTGTAGTGCAGAAGCAAATGAAATACGTTGTAAATAAGGAATGCAACCAAGTATGAGCTGTGCTTTATTTTTCTTCTGTAAAATCTGATTGGTAAAGGACAAGGAGGACTGCAATAATATACCAAGGTAAGTGTAAGACTTCACAATCTCAACCATATGTTGTTGAAAAAAGAAAACGTCGCTTTTCCGAAGACGGCCACCTTTGCGGAACTTTAAAACTTTTGTTTTGGAGAGATTGACATGTAAGGCATTTTCATTACCCCAAATGGAGAGAGCATCTAGTCCATGTTGTACAGATGTTTATGAATTTGAGAAAAAGCACAAATCGTCTGCAAAAAGAAGGAACTTTAAACCAACAATAGGTCTCAGGACATCAGCAAGGTCAGAAATGTAAAATAGAAACAGGGAAGGAGATAAACAATCTCCTTGAAGGACGCCATGATTTTGAATAATTGCATCAGATACTTTCACGCCATCGTTAATCCTGATCTGGTTACTGTTTAGTAATGATGCAATGAGACGAAGAAGTAAGCCATGTACATGAAATTGATCTTGGAGTTTCCGTAATAATCGTTCCCTGGAAACATTATCAAACGCTTTTCTGAAGTCAACGAATGCACAGTACATTGATGAAGGTTTGACTTCCATTTGCTGATTTATTTCACGTATCAAGATAGAAAGTGGCATCAGGGTGCTTCTTCCTTCTTGGAAACCATACTGTTCAGGCGGTATGTGCATAAACACATTTTGCTTCAGACGTTTGTTTATTAAGGAAGCAAAGACTTTCATAGGACAACAAAGAAAAGCAATTCCTCTATAGTTTCCTGGATCATGAATTGAGCCTTTCCCTTTGAAAATCAGCTTGATAGTACTATCCATCCAATGTAATAGAAACTTGCCAGATCGAAGACATGTATTGAATAGTGCGGTCCAGATTGGAAGAAGAACTTTAATAGAGTAATATAAATGTTCGTTAGATATTCTATCTGACCCAACTGCTTTCTTTTTCGAAGTATTCAGAATTACTTCTAAAACATCATCTTCTGCAAAGTCAGTGTTGTACCATGTACCATTATCACTTCAGGGCAGATCCAGGAATTTTCGTGACTAGTTTCCAAGCAAATGAAATCTGATCTTCTATTCCCTCCCCCCTTTCTCCCCCGAAATACGAATCTGATTGATATTGATATGAGTTGCACTATAAAACAAAGACGAGAGATTACAGCCGTACAGCAAACTACTTTTTAATAATATTAATATTCATTTCTATCAAGAGCTTGATCAAGACCAAGCAGTTGTTGCATTGTCAATTACAGGTGGACTGCTCATGAAATTCTTGTGGAGAGGTGACGCTGCCTCGGCACAGCAGCAGTTGTCAAAGGGCACAGCATGAACGTTGTCCTCCAACACGAAACTCGATCGGTGCAGAATGAATTGCGGCGTCGTCCATGGCTTACAAAGCTGCTTAGGTCCTAGGACAATTGACATAAAATGTTGGTTATGCATAGAATTTCAACTGAATTTGGATGTAATATTGTTTATGAATTACAATATTACATGAAAGAGAGTGAGACAGGCTTGATTGCCAGCCCCGATCACCCTTCCTGTAGCCTAGTCAACAGATCAAAATGAAGCAAAGAAACAAACCACGAGGCAAGGCAAAAGTGACTCATCAGTCATAACACGAGTGCATCAACAACAATCAGACTCCGTTATAAAAGACTTCTAGCCTTATTGAAATCACAATGACTATGTTGAAATTTCCAGTTTAACGGCTGTAGCCCTTGTTGTTTCCCACAACAGTTCGAGCTCGCAAAAGCTTGAGACTACTGCCAGCAACCATAAATAAATTGAATAATTCAACGCGTAAATCACTAAAATTACTGACGTGTTACAGCCATCCAGCCGACTGAATTTCAGCATCGTGAGCTCACACCGACAACAAAGAGTCGAATGAGATCTGTGCGCTTGCCTCTTACCTCCAAGCATTTGGGCGTCGTTTTCACTGGAAGAGTTTTCTGGGCGATCACAGGAATACGCCATCAATCATATTTGCCAGTCGCCAGATAAATCACGAGGGGAGAGCCGGCAGTAAAATGTCAACGTGCCTCGTGCCATTTGATAGCAGAAGGATACAGTCCGATATATTCCGTAGTTGCGACAGTCAGCACATGGTCAGGAGTAAAGCAGGCCAAGAGCGCCAATAAAATCTCCTGCACGGCTGCGCTCTCGCGTTCTCCTCGTTTTGCAAAGCTTGGAAAATCGTGAAGAGAATCCTGGCATCGTTCCTCCATGTTCCACGTATGTTGTTTTAATATGCTCAAATTTCTTCCCATGATGAGACTTTCGAGCGCGCCAACGTTGACACTTTGCACTGGCTCACCACAGCACGGCATTGCTCAATGAGGTCTCAAAGGGCAAAAACTAAATAAAACCACGTTTGCCAGCTTTTATACGATCTGAGCAAAATGAGTAGTTTCTAGACTAGTGCACAC
>OFHS01002814.1:0-19328 GCA_900245855.1 Calvadosia cruxmelitensis | reverse complement strand
CCAGATCTGCTCTGATGCACCAATTTTTTGACCGCCACACCTCGATAAGCTGGCGAACAGCCTGCAGCTGCATTTTTATAACAAGCACCTTTTGTACCACATTTACCTTGTCACAGTCTAGCCACCAAATTTTTGTGTGAGGTGATCTTGACAAACATAGTTCGACCTATCGTAATGACCACCTGTCTCCAGAGACCGTCTGCAAATGCCCAACCCATTTGCATGTCGACAACCTTTGTTAAGACGCTACTTGTCATGGGTCATTTGGGTTGTTGCTTACTTTGACTGTTTGTTTTGATTGGACATCAGAGTTGAGCATGTCATGTTGTCATTTTCATAAGGTCCGTGCCTCTCGTCGAAGCCAGTCCATCTGCACAGTCCATGTTGACACCCGAAGAGCAACAGAAGTACCTGGACAGTCAAGCGGGGACTTCTCGTCTTGACAACTTTGTTCACTGCCTTTTGGTCAAATGCAGTGCTGAGGTACTGGTTCATTCTTGTTGTTTTCAATCAATGATAGGAAGCTGCTTTCGTAATCATAATATAGTGTCAGCAAGTTTAGCCTTAGAGCCTGTTTACATGAGGAGAGACAGCCCAGTTGACGCTGCAGAGGGCTACTTTTGTCAATCGATTTCCTGTCCGGGCTGGCCCGACAATCATATAAACGCACCGTATAAGAAATGATGCCAAACAATAGCAGGCAACGATCTCACTAAAGGGTGTCTGCCCATCTAGCTAGGATGGCTCGCCTAATGTAAACAGGCCCTTAGTTGGATACAAAGCTACATGTGACTTTGCTACTGACGGTATAAATTTGAGTACTGTAGTGCTTTGTGAATAACCTGCCATTCAGATAAATAGTTTATTTCAAAGCATATTATTAACGCTTGTCCTGCTTACAAAACTAGTTAAATGAAGACTTGAAATCGCTTTATAGATTGCTCATTGGCTGATTGCTAAGGACTAGCTTTCTGATTGGTTATATGTTGCTACTTTTGACTTGCTTCAAAAACGTATATATACGTCAATAGCAGGACAAGAGTTAACACAAATGTTCTATTAATAGTTTGCTTCTTCTTGTAGAACAATATGCTTTCATATCAGGCAAACTGATTTAGTGGGATGCGGTACTTTAGTTTTTTGCCCCTCCAATATCAGATTGATTGATTCATCATTCACTGTAATATAAATTATCCTGGATGTCTTGTTTTGTGGCTAGTCAGTTTTTGGCAATGACGCCATGGCTCACATCACGGGAGAAAACAACAACCACCTCTAGTTAATCACACGACCTGATATCTTGTTCATGGCTTGTGTTTCATGCCTAGAGGACACCCCCATCATCCTCCTCCTTCAGCAGGCGGGGACTTGGAACGAGTAGGCAAACAATAGCTTGCAGATATTGAATTGTCCTACCTATAATTTGATTTAGCAAAAAGCTCAGGAGCCTTTGAGTTTGAGTTGCAGTTTCCGGCGCAAAAGTATTTTTGTTGCGGAGACTCTACCGTTTTGTTGAGAAACATTTGTAGGGTCTGCATGCAGGCTACTACTCTCGCTACTTTCAACACAGTCTTGGCAAGTTTCGTGTTTTTGTGACTTTGTTTTACATGTGGTTCATTCTTTTCTCGTTGTATGATCAGTACCTTGAGGCCATCTTACGAACGCTGCAGCGATCAATGGCAGATGTCAATGACCATCATCGTACCGAGGCCGTGAACATAGCACAAAGATTTGTCAGATCTGTCATTCGCATCTTTGTCATTTTGTCTGCTTGTATGGCGCCCATAACTGGCAAGCGCAAAAAGTGAGTTTTGAACTTGATCTGAATATTAGATTAATCGATTCATCATGCGCTGTAATATAACTTATCCTGGATGTCTTGTTTCGTGGCTAGTCAGTTTTTGGCAATGACGCCATGGCTCACATCACTGGAGAAAACAACAACCACCTCTAGTTAATCACACGACCTGATATCTTGTTCATGGCTTGTGTTTCATGCCTAGGGGACACCCTCATCATTATCCTCCTTCAGGGGGTGGAGCGGCATTGCCGTTGACTGTGTTCAACTTATTAATTCATTGCTGTGAGCTCTGTGACGTGTTTTCTGCCACTTTCGTTGCACCAACTAACTTGCTTACGCAATTCTGATATCTGTGTCTTGTTCTAGTGTGTTCTTCATTCCACTTCTGAAATGCCGACGAGTGTTTGCCTCGCTCAACATAGTTGCCGTCAGAGAACTGGCCCTTGTTGCCGATGCTGTGTTTGCGCCAGTGCGCCTTGGAGTTGCATGTCCGTCATTACCGTTTCCCATGGCAACAACGACCTCAGACACTTCACAAGTCAGTGATGACCTGTTCTCAGTTAGCCCATTCTTGACCAAGGCAGCAAATGACACAGTTGCCAAGGCAGCTAACGAAGCTAGCGGCAGCGGACATGTTCACCACAGAAGACCAGTGAGACGTCGACAGAGACGAGGGTCGGAGTCTGAGGAGCTTGACGGCGATGTTAGTACCCAATGGTTTTGTTTGCGTTGTTGTTCTGTGTAGTATATGCGTTTGTGTTTTTACGATAGAGACTTTGAGATCATTATAGTGATTGCACCCTTTGTGTGGCCTAATTGCAAGGAAATTGTTTATTGGTTCGTCTTTAGCCTGAATAGATCATGCAATAGGTCAATTTGAGCTTCTAAGAATTATCCTTTGTGATGACACCCAGATTTGCTTATAGTAGGCAATGTCCTAAGATTGTGTGGGGAATTGCAACAAAGGCTAATACTGAGTGTACCTTTCAGTCAAAAACGTGACTTGATCTTTGTGCAGTTCATGCACAAGTACCTTACATGATTGTTTATGACGTTCCTCCGCTTGTTGTAGCAGGCAGATGATCAGTTGGGACGCAACAACACTCAATCGACCGACAATGCCGAAATGGAAAACGATGATGGAAACTTTGCTGAGTCTGACATGGAGCTTGACCTTCTGGCTAGCGAAAGCGACTCGGATGAAAGCAATGCAGGTGATTTGGACGACACCCAACGCAGTGGCGTCTCGGCGCCTTCCCGTCGATCACATCGTTCGGGCACTTCGATGACAGGAACCAATCACGGCAGAGATGATCTCTTGTTCTACTCTCCACCTCGTTCTATCGTTGATGACGAGAACATTTATGATGACGAAGATGAAGATGATGAAGAAGATGATGATGAAGACGAAGAAGACGAGGGCAATCGTCATCACACTGATGGGATCGAAAGCAGACAAAACACAAGTGAGTGATCTGCTGTCATACAATTAAGATGACTGCACATGGGACCAGTTGATAGCAATATGTTTATGTGACAATGGTGGTGAAACATTGGCCATTGCGTGATTTCACAAAATGCTAGATGCATACCGGTTTACCGGTGTACTGGAATTGGGACTGTTTGTAACAGCAAAAACATGTTCTATTTTAATCTTTGCATTGGTTCTTATCTGTTTTGCAGCGGAAACCACCCCTGCTCCTTCGTCGCTGCAGTGGGCCATCAGGAGTCAGGACCGTAGGAATCCGACATCTTCATCTCATGGTGCTGGCTCAGGACTAATCTATATCGACACGGTCAACATGCGTCGCTCTGGGACTGGAGCAAGTGCCGTTAGCTCTGCTGACAATCAAAGCAATAACACGCTGTATTGCACGCAGAGTGCGCTTGCACGAACGTTTGGCATTGTCGTGCGCGAGGTGAGGAAGAGCTACAAATGGCTGCAGCTCATTCATTTAAACGGTAGAATTAGGTACACACTTTACACAGCCTAAAACATTCCACAGCAGAGAGTTATAAAGATAGAATTGTTTATTTATATATTTTCTTTCTATTTTCTGTTTTGAATATTGTAAACCAGAAAAAGATGACTTTTATAGGCTCCTGGTCAGTGGTTGAATTCCACTTGCTACGTTGGCTTTGCTGATTGCTGATTTACTTTGCTTAGGATGCCACCAGATTATTATTAATATCTTATTCATTTTTTGAAAAAGTTAGAATGTTTAGGAAATATGATGCGCATTGCCAGTACTGCTTCTGAGCTGTTGTAGGCCGCTTGCTACACTTTGATATTCATAAACAAACCGATGGATGTATCTTGGTATTTCTCCGTAGCTAAGTGACACCCTCTGCCTTGGCCCGTCTGATGCTGCCATATCTAGTTATTGCATTCCGCTCGATACCAGCGCCATGACTGATGCAAGACAGCACACCAACACAACACTGATGCCCACATGGGACTGGTTGTGGAGGGTCATGGAAACGGCAGAAGCACAACTCGGGTAAGCAACATTGATTTGATGATGACTCTGCCAATGCCAGATTGTCTGTTTGTCTGATGTATGGCAACTATTGGACTGTTGTGTTCGTCATAGGTTCGGAGCATCGCTAACCCGTGTGTCAGACCCAAGCTTGGCCCAGCATTCAACCCAAGATCCTTTGGCTAAACGGGCAGACAGAAAGTCACGAGCAGATTTATCATTTTTGAGAACGTGGAGCCTTGATAGTAGACGACGAAGGTGAGAATTGAAGTCAATTGTGCATGTTGTATGGAAAAGCTTATTGTGCAGCATCCACAGTTTGGTATTATGAAGTGCCGATAGCAATCTATTTTGTATATGATTGCTTTTAATTTTGCACAAGCCCTTGCATGTTTCGAGTACATTGTGTTACACCCAACAGAAATTTCTACTGTTTATCTAATAGGATAAACGAATTAAACTGTTGTTTACGGTTTGATTAAAATTGTTGTCTTTGTTGTCAGGCGCAATCCGCAGTCGTCAGCATCTTCATCGTCGAGCGATGCCAATGCACTGCGGGTAGACTTTCTTCAGTACGCGCTATCTCTGATGCGCAGCAATAACGATGAACACGGTGACTTATTGCCGAAAATGGAGATCACCGCCATGAAGCATGTGGCATACATCCTTGACGCTTTCATCTATTTCCTGAGAAGTCAGCAACCGGTCAGCCCCGATTCAGCTCCTGACACAACGCGTGACGCAGAAGCACCTCAGAGCGATGTTGTGATGAAAGAGACAGATTATCTCGTTCAAAGCAGCAGTGATTCATTGCTAAAGTATGTGTTTCTCTTTTTGGTAAATCATTGCTCTTATTCTTTGGCTGGTTACTCTATTTATTTTCAAAGAGACGACTCTGTGAGTTCAATTGTATTGCGGTTCCGCGTCGCATTGTATCCACTGAAGTGCAAATCAAATTTGCTAATGATCTTCGTGTTGTGCTGTTGATAAGAATATGTGCACTTGGCTAACATTCCGTTTAATGGTTTGCACAATATGACATGATTCATCACATATATCAAATTGTTTGCAAATGATGTGTACTTGTTTCAATCATTGTATTGTGATTGTGAACTGGTGGTGTTTCACTTGTGACCTCTTGTAGGGAAGGAGGGACACTGCTTGTATGTTGGTGCTCATGTATTTCTTGGTAGATGTTTGCCACCGATGTAAAGTCGAGCTGAGCTGAGGGATATGATGATCTATATGCTTTTAGGTCAAAAAAGTCTGACGCTGGAATGGAAATAGAGCTGATGGATGACGAAGACAGCTCAGACCTGGACTCAGTATCGTTGAAGCGGCGATACTTCAAGCGAAGCGATTCGACGCTTGTTCTAGGTAAGCCACAGCATGCAAGTCAGCTCATGCCGGTAGCAGCTAATCGGCCCCTGCCTTCAGAGCCCCGTAATTGTTTCATTCTGTTTACTCCAGGCTTTGACCCTGTCGACCCATTCACCACTCCCATTAGAGAAAGCCTGCCACTGGCTGATAAGCCACATCTCTTGGGTCCCACAGTGGCAAGGGATTCCCTCTTTGGTGTTGCCAGGCAGCAGGATTCTTCGCAGGAGCAGTCCACCAACTCACGAAGTCTCAGCTTGTCAAAGGCAGACTCATTTGGAAGTGGTAAGCGTATCTTCTTTGGCCTTCTTCTCGCAAGCGTCCTACTTTGAATATTCATCGTACAACCACATCCTCTTTATGTTTTTTAGAAACAGAAGGCTCAACTGAAGACAAGACGCCACTCTATGAAATGCCGCCAAATTTCTTTCTTAGTCGTTGGCGGATGTGTCTCGAGTTGTTTGGCTGTGTGTTCCTTGATGACGTAGGCACTGAACCAGGATCAATCCTCAACGAATTGGGAAGGTTTGACGTCAAAGAAGTCCGGTTTCGACGGGAAATGGAGCGACTGAGGAACTCAAACTCAAAAGACCTCTCAATTGATCAGGTACTATTTAATGTATTCTGCGTAATATCTCGTTCTACACTCCCGAAGGCGATCTTAAGATCTGAGTTTGCAATAGAAAGCAATTGTTGACGGATCATAGCAATTCTCTGGGTCTGGCTTGCATTCAATCACACGATTGACCACATACAGTCCTAATCCATTTAGGAGTCCTAGCTAGTTAACGTCTGCCACACGGCACATGTGATGACACTGGAAAATGACTTTGTATGAAGCACCTTCAACAGTGCTCTCTTTTATGATTTCAATTTCAAGAATTGTTCATGGTTGTCAATTTCATTCCGAAACCACATGTCTTAAAACAGCATGTACATATTCTGAAAAGAATCAGGATTGCACTTCGTCAGTATCGTATTTTGGATGCCTGTGACAGTCTGTATTGTAATTGAAGATCACATAGCTATAATCTAACCTGTCATAAACGACCACAAGACATGTGGCCTCTTAACACAGGTGGTCGACCAAGCCATGTATTGTATATGGTATTGTTTGATATTAAGGAGGGTCTGTTAAGACAAGTGGTCACCAAGACAAGGCAGATGATGTGTAATCTACTTTTTCAGGTTGAACGTGATCGATCGCGTCTCATCCAGCAGACCCTGCGCCAGTTGAATCTTGGCTTCTGTCGTCAATGCGTTGCATCTGGAACCATCAACATCCACCGTCTCCGGGTGTCGTTCAAAGGAGAACCAGGGGAGGGCAGTGGTGTGGTGAGATCCTTTTTCACAGCCATCGGAGACGCCCTTGTTGCCAACGAGAAACTGCCTTGCTTGGAAGACATCTTAGTGAATAGCAATGGTAAGGGTGGCGAACTGTTCAAGAAATTTCAGACGACGTAATCCATTGCACATAATGCTGATTCAATGCTTTCATTAAGATGAAATATCTTTCACAACAGCAACGAATTTACATCTAATGTTGCTTTACTATTTGCTTTCGTAATGCAAATGTCTCTTGGGTTTCTCATGTAGATATGACGCCTCGTCTCCGTGCACGTGCACGCGAGAGAGAACGACGTCGAACGCCGTCTGGCTTAGCATCAACAAATGACAGCAACGGAGGCAACGCTGCGGGTGCTGCGGGATTGGAAGCTCGTGTACGACGTCAACGGGAGCGACTACGACGACTCGAGCGAGATGAAGGAGGGCAACAGCGACTTTCTGTAGACGCCAAGCCGTTCCAGATCGAACCTGCGGACGCCAACGACCTCGACAGCGACGATACCAGCGGTCATCTACCCGCTCACAAGCAAGTTCTTGGGCGGAGACTGTATTTGCGCGTGCTCACCCTGCAACCAGTGAGTCTTCTTGCTGCTGTATTTTGAAGCTGCTATGTTGACTGGTTGTTGTTGTTGTTGTTGTTGTTGTTTTGTCGTGCCTTGACATAATTGTCAATAAGGTGTTGACATTTGCAGAAGTTGAATTTTAAATGTATTTTGTCATTTGTTCGTAGGAACATGCTGCAAAGATAACCGGCATGCTTTTGGAGCTCACTCCGGCTCATTTGATCTTGATGTTGACGAACGGCGAGGCATTGCGAGAGCGTGTAGACGAGGCTGTAGAAGTTCTCGGAAAGACGAATGCAGAGTAAGTAGTTGCCCCCAAGAGTCAAATCATGCAGTTGGACGCTTAAGACAGGTGGTCGCTTAAGACAGGTGGCCGCTCAAGATCGACTGACTCTACGCATTGAAGGCCATGCCTTGACTACTCTGACTTCAGTTGTAACCATCAAGGTGATGCCAGATGAAAAGGATCTCTCTACATTTCTGCTTTGTTCTTCTTTAGGGGAGGTGATTCTGCCTCTACATCTGCGCCAAAACAATCGAAAGAGGGCAAGGCATCTCCACTTGTCGATCTCAGCGTAACCAACGAAGACGAACTGGCCGACAACGCTCCCCTGTTTTATCAACCAGGGAAGACTGGGTACTACTCCCCGAGGGTTGGGCGCAACACATCTCGAAGGAGCAACTGCTTCCGCAACGTTGGGAGGTATAGCATCGCTCTTGTTCTGCGTTAATGATTGCTTGTTCATGCAATCTTCTGTCTGTCTGATACGATCGCTGTGTTCGTTGCAGAATCATCGCTCTGTGTCTTCTTCAAAACGAGACCAGTCCAATCAACCTTACGAGGCCAGCGATCAAGTACCTACTTGGACGAAAGGTAAGGATGTCTGTCGATCCACTTAACGACTGGACTGTGTGTATAGCTAACATACCATCACTCTAAATTGCAATCAAGGGACGGGCAGACATCGAAATGTGATGTCCTTATGCTATCTAGAGGATTAGCGGCAAGCTGACGGGACTATCGCACGATCAATTCTCTCCCACGAGAATCGTAGCATGTGAAACGTGCCGTTGCCTGTCTTACCACGACCGCCCTGTATTCAGCGGCCACTGATCGTAGGCCCTTTGATGGTTACTAACTACTTCTTTACCCGTTTGCAGGTGCGATGGCACGACTTCGCCTTCTTCGATCCGACGGTGTACGAAAGCCTCCGTCAGCTGATGCAGGACGCGCAACGACCCGACGCCGTGCAAGTGTTTCAGTCGCTCGATCTCACCTTCCAGATCGAGTTACCTGAAGAAGAGAGCTCGGGTGTGGTCGATCTCATCCCGGGCGGGGCTCTCGTCAATGTCACACCTGACAACGTCGTAGACTACGTCCGCGAGTACACCCAATACAGGACGGTCACTGCTGCCAAGCCAGCCTTAGAGGTAGGAAACACACACGATCGAATCCGCCTAACGAGATTTCGTCTTATGCGATATTTCAGATGATCCGAGGCAAACTTTACGAGGAGGGGTTGCAACTGAGGGAAAGCCTGCATTGCTAGTGGAATTGAATCAGTGGGGATTTTAAGCGACATGGAGATATGACCCGGTCAGATATTGAACGAGTTGGGACATGAAGTTTGGTGAATTAGAAAATTGAAACCAATGGCTCAGTACTGATTTTAGTTTAGTTAGTTAAGAGTCAAATTCTGTGTATTCTATTTTAATTCAAATCTGAATTTTGCGCTGAAGAATATATAATTGTAACATTGAGGATAATGAGCGATAATGTGTTGAGAAAATACTAAGACGGGACTTTATCGCAAATCCCTTTGCTCTGCGTAATTGTTGCATGGCTGTTTGCTTTGCAGGCGATGCGTCGTGGTTTGTTGGAAGTGCTACCCGTGCATTGTCTCGAAGGGTTGACGGCAGAGGACTTCCGTTTGTTGTTGAACGGCTCGTGTGAGATCAACGTCCAACAGCTAATGGGCTACACATCATTCAACGACGAGACTGGAGGTAAGCTAGTGTTGTCTTGTTTTAAAAACAAGCAATTTAAGATGGAAATTATTTTCTCGATAATATGTTATATTTTTACATTATATGCAGAGACAGCGTAATAGTCCTACAAATAAATCAACAGATTAACTAATGGTAATATGTAGTACAGTAAAATAAAATAATGTCATCAAATTTCGATTAAGCCAACGAATGAAGAAATGAATGATTTCAAAGAGGTTACTTGCTCATCCGACAGTACAGGAAGATTAGTACCGAATGTCACGTATCCATTTTCACTTAAACAGATTTTACGCTTGTAGCACCAAGGCAGCTTGTCTATTTGAATCGTTGTTCAGACAGTTCTTCTGCAATTCTATTTTACGGTCTCCCAAGAAAACACGCATTGGGTGCTTACAGGACGACCATGATCATGTAATGTTTTCTTGATGCATTTCTTAATGCTGTATTGTTTTCTTACGTTGTCCTATATGATCAAAATAAACTATCTATCTGTCTACTTCTTCGTCTTCTTCTCGTTGCCAGGCGACAGTCAAGACAAGCTCACCAAATTCAAGCGATGGTTCTGGTCTATTGTCAAAGACATGACATCAAAGCAGAAGCAAGAGCTGGTTAGTTTTAGCGCCGAACTTTGCAGCATGTTGCTCGTATATGCTTGCTTCTATTTCCTAAATACGGCACCTTGTTGTTTTGTAAGAGGCACACATTGAGTATTGCGCCAAACGTCGCATATGGATGTAAACCTGTATCGAATACCTTCAGGTTATAGCCATGGCCTGGGACATTCTTTGTTGAATGAATTTCGTTGGAAGTCTGTCTCTCTTTTTAATTATTTTAATTTTATGTTTCAGTTATATTTCTGGACTTCGAGCCCTGCCATGCCTGCGAGTGCTGAAGGCTTTCAACCGATGCCATCTGTCACTGTGAAGCCAGCGAACGATCAACAGTTACCAACGGCAAACACGTGCATCTCTCGCCTGTACATTCCCGTGTATTCATCCAAACCCATTTTACGCAGTAAAATACTCATGGCCATCAAGACACGGACATTTGGCTTCGTGTGATCAAACGGACAGATTGTGGTGTGACAAAGATGACATAGTGACGGCCTTCCTCGGACAATTTATTCTTCAGAGATAAGATCCTGGCTTATTCGCATCGTACAACACTTTGACATGGCCAGGAGTGGTGTACTTTAAGATTGGTTATGTTTATTAGTCGAGCTATTTATGGTGAAATCCATTTTGGTTGATTATTTTGTGGTTGGTTTCGTTCTGCGCGCTTATTCGACGCCAGTTTTCTGCTGTCTTGATAATGATAATTATTATGCAGAGCCGATGTACTGAGCAAGTCGCTTGTAATTTTGCAAACAATTTAGAAGGAGATTTATACGAATGTCCAAATTATTCGTGCTGTTGCTCACATTTGCTTCCGTGGCACATGTTCAATAGATAATGAACAGACAAAAAGTTCCAATGAGAGAATGCAATAAGAGAGTTATGAGTTTGTACGGAGCTGAGTTTGAGCTAAAGCAAGCTGCAAATGGGCCAAATGCTAAATTTTAGAGACAATAAGTTTTTCCATTCTCCTACGAGTTGTAAAATCTGACGCATCACTGTGTCAAATTTGTTGCTTTCCTTTTCGTTCAACTTTCAGCATTTCCATAGTAAAACAAATGCTGCATAAACATGTAATTAATTAATGAAGGTAATTAAAAAGAAAGAAAGAACAAAGAAAGAAAGAACCAGAAATTACGAATTTCCGAGAGGCCTGGGACGACAGCCCAGAGCGCAACTTTTCAACACAAGATGGCCGCCAGGAGGTTGTTCATAAATTTCAGCGAAATGTAACGGAGAACACCATCCTCATCCTTTTATCATACACTGAAATTTAACTTTTTAATCTTATTTCATATAATTCCTGACAAGATGGGTGACAACGCTGAGCTTTTAGCGAACATAGAGAGCTATAATGCACAACTGAAGCAGGTAAATGTTGTTCAGAAAATCGTAATCTGATGCTCGACTCGTTAGATCAGTTTCCTTGCTTGCTTTATGTTGCTTTCCCGCGTCATTTGGATGAAGTTATATGGCCTGTGGTGTTTGAATTACCAACAATTTTCCTGTTGTTTTGCTGTGTTGTTTGTGTCTTTAAGTAGGCTATTGGGTACATCTGTGTTAGCTAACTTAGCTGTCTCGTGGACTTTCTTCAGGCCTGTAATTTTGTCATGTAATGCAACGTTTCTTGTAAATTTTAGGTTGAGGCTGCTTTGATGATCGATGAAGACAACGAAGAACTAAAGAAATTAAAAACCGATCTTGAGGTAAGTACAACTTTCAATGGTTTTGCTCGTCACGTGTAAACCAGAATCTGAGAATCATCATAAATGTACTGGCCCAGTATGAAAAGTAGGGCCCGCTAGAAGCCAGCTCCGAAATTCCGCGCCGTGCATGTCAAGAAAATTCAACAAAATCCGCACAATATTGCCAATAAATTGAATTAGGTGTGAATTATGTCATCATAGAGAAAAATCAGCGCAATCGTAGGAGCAGAAAATCGGTGTTCCCGCAAAAGTAAAACTTTACATACTGGGTACTGGCTAAATTTTTGTGTCAAGCTACTACAGTGGTCCATTGCAAGGCTCCAGAGCGTGACTTTCGCACCCATGAAACACGAGACTAGTTTAACTCCTGAATCGAAAATATGTAAATGATGTACCAGATTGTATGCCAGAATTTCTGCTAATGAACTCGAAAATGTCAGTTCGAGGAATAATCAAGGGAGCGACGTCATACCTTACTTGAAAGTTTGCTCCGCCAATCGCCAAATTAAAGTGCTTCACGCGGAAGGTTTTCGGCATAACCTACAAATGTTTTAATAGGGACGTCATAGAACACAACTTTATGTCAAATCTCTATGGCACAAATGATCTTTAGCCGGATTTTGCTGCTTAGCAACTATGATGCTTATTTACTGTCCTTTAAAAGTATCTCGTCCCAAGTCCCACTCATCTGATCTCCCGTTCACCTGGAGACTGGTTTTCTATTACTGATCTACTGCTGAAGACCATCCAGAAAGTTGTAATGTAGAGATCCTAATCACCACACAACAGACGTCAAGGAAATAATTATTAAAACATTATTGGATAGGTTGCCGTCAAACACAAATGCACCAAACCAGCAAGGTTCCTAACATCATTTGAAAGACCTGGTCACGAGAAATAATATGTGACAGAAACTAACAATTTTTACACATTTTGTCAAATTCACACATACTGTTTATTGTAGCTTACTACTGTATAATATTTATTGTAATTTAATACAATTGTTGTTGATTTTCATTATTATTTTCGTTTGTATCATACAGCATCTAAGTTGCATTCAGGATAGAAATTTCTTTCTTTCTACAGGAAGTCATAGCTCTGACAAGTGACCTGATTGGAGTAAAAGAGGTATGTTTAATTTCCACATATGCTAATCTCTGGTACTTTTTTGAGGTTGAATTGTCACCAGGGCCGTTTTAACCAGTAGGCACTCAAAGCACGTGCTTCAGGCCCTCAGTTTGGATAGGCCCTTCTAAATGGCACTTCCCAACATTCTAATGTACAGTATGTTGAGATCTAATGCAGTGGACAATCAACTGCAGAGTGCTACTGGGTTAATTTTTCCCAATTTGCTGTTTGTGAGCAAAAGCAATATCTTTGATATGCCAAATTTGCCAATAGGTGAGCATTTTAACAATAGTAAGTTTTGGGCTCTTTAATCGTTAAAAATTAGGCCCCCCTTGGGTGAAGTGCTTTAGGCCCTCTCGACGCTTAAAACGGCACTGATGGTCACAATGGATTTCTTCCATTCGAATGGTACACACGGTCTCAATTATGTAGTACCTGTAATTACAATAGTGGTATTTTAAAAAGTTCAAAACATGAAAATTGAGCACCAGCACAGCAAATAAGTTTTCAGTCTAAGTGATTTTTGACAAGTGATCAGAAAGGCAAACACGTGTTGCTGATGCATTACTTGCATCGCAGACAATAGATCGCGATTATGTCAAATGATGCGCTTCCATAGCAATGTGAATCTCTGCAATCTAATTGATTAAGAGCTATGACCATATTTCTTGATATCACAAAAACCGGGTCATAATGGCGACTGGTAACAACATTATATATTTTATATACCGCCCCCTGGCTCAATGGGGCCTCCCTCACTCGATAACTGATCTTTGTTTGCTATCTGAATTAATGCAACACTCACCTGTTACTGTTTTGAGATGTAGATGAATTTGGATGACTATATCTTTTAGCCAACAGAAGCTCCTCCTGAAGTCGAGAAAGTTGATGCTGCTGCCAACGAATTGATTTCATCTGAACTTGGAACTGGTTCATCTAGCACCAACGATGAGACTATTTGTCAATGGAAGCAAGGAGACAAGTGCCAAGCAATCTGGAGCAAAGAAAACAAGTAAGTTGAGAAGGATCATGGGATGCCGTTGTCAGATTAACCAAGCGTTAATGTCCTTTGCAAACATTTGTGTGCTAGAGCAAGGTATCAGTGTTGACAGTCGCCACGCTGGTTGGACAAGTCATTTTGAAGTTGTTAGCCTACCTATTGTTATCTTCAATTGTTGTTTTCCTAGTACGTTCTTTAAGTAATTTGTAATGTGTCACAATCTTCATCATGGTAGGCTGGTACGAATTATCAACAAGAACAAATATTCGCAAATAGGTACTGTACTTTAAAGGAGCACATGCAAGAAAACGGACGTTGAACTGTGGATAAAACTCTCGTGCATTGAACACTTTCCTCGTGAGAATGTTTGTCATAAGTCCATCTCCTTTTAACCCTGACTGCACTTTTTGCTGTGCGCGGAGAATTTATTCCCCGTTCAACCTTCACGCCTGATCCGCGCAAGTCTCTGATTCTGACTAATTTTAGTGTACATTGTTGATTGTCGCTGTGCCTGGTGACTGGCTCTGTCACTCATTTCTGCCTCGCTTGTTTCTTGTTGAATTGTTGCAAGAGAGTTTATGCAATCCATTGAGTATCTGATTAATATATTTTTCTGTCTTTCAGGCATTATGATGCTGTCGTTTTAAACTTCACTGAAGATCCGACGACATGTGCTGTCAAATTTGACAACTATGACCAAGTGGAAACAGTCACGGTATGAATTCAGTATTGTCTAAGTTCAAGTATTTGCGGCATGCTCCACGTGATCATTTGATATTTATTTATGCTAACCGTAACCGATCATCGGTTTTGTGTGTTCCTTGGGATATTGGTTGCTCTTCAGATAACTGACTCATATTAGGGCGGAATTATCTAGCATATAATCAAACCTGTATTAGCGGCCACCTCTATAGAGCAGCCACATGTGCCACACTTTATAACCCTAAAATGACACTTTTTATAGAAATCAACCTGGACACAAAGACCACCTGTCTATAAAGGTCATTTTCGTCAGGTCCTTTATGGACAGGCTTCACTGTATGTATATCTTTGTGCATTCTTCCGTGGCTGTAGATATCTTCTTTGAAAGCGAGAGAAACCGACAGCAGAAAACGACAATTGACTGATTCTGAGTCTGGAAAACAACCAAAGCTTTCAAAGTAAGTGTTACAGTTCTCTTTGATTGTGACAATTGGTTATTGAGTTTAAGGCACATCAGCTTCCATTCCAAGCAAATCAACTGAACTTTGAAGCATTGAAGTCATGATTAGATGATCATCAAGGACCTGCGAGTCAAATGCATTGAGTGCTAGTATATCATTGACCAGTTAGAGATTGCACCTTAGTCTTGCGTTGACCGTCATTGTTTGCGTTTGTTGTGCTTGCAGTGTTGCTTGTAATTGATCATGATACAGTTTTCCCATTACACACTTGCATTTTTTGGCAAATTGATCCATGTGGTTCGTTCTTGTGGAAGTGATGATGAATAACTTTTTAACTGATTTCATTTGGAAACATTGCAAATTGCAGGAGTGAAATCGAAAAGAAGAGAGAGCAGCGAAAGAAGAAATTGGTACGCAAACAGCAGCGTCTCAAGGTAAGAGAATATAAATGTCTTCCTTGAATACAATCGCAACCCAATAGGTAGTAAGTCAACTTTTAGCTTGTTACTTGAATAAATTTGCAGATTTAGCTAATTTGTTGTTTGTTTGTTTGTTTGTTTGTTTAATTCATCATATCTGTCATAAAGTACTATTACACATCAATATAACTTAGATGATTGAATTGACAGATGCGATAGGGTCATTCCGTAGGCAAAATTGCTTGTTTGTTTAGAAGACCCGTGAAAAGTAAATGTGACTAATAAATGTCATATAGCCAGCATTAAGTGGAGTAGACTGAGGCACAAAATGGGTCGTTGTTCCACATGTGAACATCTAACTCAGATTTCATACCAGAATTGTGTTATAATAAAAAGTGAACAGACTTGCGCATAAGACAAGTTCTAACGTTCGAAAGAAAAATCAGGCATTAGAAGTTCGATTCCTACACAAAATAATACAACAGGCATTACGATAGAACCAGCTAATAATTTGAAAAGATGGTAGACCTATAATTACCTATGTGGCATGTGCCATATGTTCTTGATCGAATCCGCAATGACTAATGAGCGATTATACTGCAGACTATCAGACAACGCACCGGAAATAAGTAAATTATTTTCCATTGTTTTTGGTTAGATGCCTCGAAGCAATTGCTTGCCATCGGGGCTATGTTGTGATGCTGTGTTGTGTTTGATGTTTCCAACAGGACATTGAGGAGCAACGAGAAAAAGAAAAGGGCAACTGGCAATCATTTTTTAATGGGGGAGGCAAGGTTAGAGGAATCAATGTGTTGTACTGTATCCGTAAGGCATAAGCACGTGGCCGTATTCACGGCTGCGTATTCCATTGGCAGAAGGATGGCAAACTTTGTTCTGTTCAGTTGAGTTATACGTTTTGGTTTTGAATGCTTGACGGCGTCGAGTTTTGAATTGCTCCAGCTGACTCATTGACTTGTCTTTAGGGAAAAGGAAAAGTCAAAGGGTTAAACAAGAAGAGTATCTTTGCCACTCCAGATTCGTCCACTGGCAAGGTACAATTATTACTGGCGTTGCTTGTTGTTGTTATTGCAGCCCCCAGGCCTGGTTGCCCAGACCTTTAGGAGATTTGAGCTAGAGAAGCGCAAACACTCATCCAGTTCCATGGTACCGTTTGCCAGAAGTCAATTTTGCCATCACCCTGTGGAACAGGGCTCCGCCCCAGATCTACGACATGGACGCAGTACCTCCAGAGCCACTGGTGTTGCCCATCGCATGCATTGTAGTGTTGTCCCTCCAAATTGGATCGTTTTTCATAACTAGAGATCTTTGACTTTCTTTGAAACATTTGTTTTCTGTCATGGCAGGCTAAACTTTTTGAGACCAGTTACACTGCTGGCTAATAAGCCACATTTCCGTTCTGATTAATGACGAAACTGGTGGTCATGTTTTGGCATTTTTCACGATATTAAATATACCCCCTGGGTGTGATATCATTGTAAATCCTTGTTGCTTTTATACTGATAGGTTGGAATTGGTACGTGTGGCATTGGAGGCAAAGGAATGACGAAGTACGAAAGTCCAGCACAATATATTTACAAAAAATGATAGATCGTGGGATGCTATCTGCCGAACAAGCTGGCTCCACGTCATTGCGTGGAATGGCATTTGAGAGCATGCTATACAGCAACATACGACGCACGAAGGAAGGACATTGGCTTGAGCTGTGCATAAAATCGTGCTTGAAGAATGCTGTTGTACAAAGTTCTCTAGATGTGTTAATTTACTGTATTATAATTTATAAAGCAGCTTTGAACGTTTATGGTAATGTAAGTACTTTCTTTGTGATACAATTGTGAAGCGAGATCACAGTCTGCTTTACTTGTAGGTAATATAAACTTGTCTATCTGCAAACCGTGGACGAATCTGTTTTAGAACATCGCATTTTATAAATTGTCCGAGTTCTGCTACAATATTAAGATTATGTGACTACGATGTGCACGGGAAAATCTGTTGTAACCCTTTTTCTACTGTGATAGAATGCAAATATGACGTTTTGATACAGCAAGCAAGCAATCGTTAAAATGCTAAAATATGTTTTCTCCATACAGCCAGTCATAGTTCAAGAGATTTCATAGCTATCTAATCTCAGAATGCACCATCAACTGGTCAACTCATTAATAATTTTATTTTACCGAGTTATAAACAAGTTACAAGTCATGAAACTAAAAAGTGATCTACTTTTCGAGTTTTAAATATCTCTGAAAGAGTAACAAAAATATTTGAGTGAGTTTTTATAAAAGATTTTGACCAATACGGCGAATATCTGCCGAGCCTTAAAAACAAGGGTTGAATGAGTTAGGCGGTTCATAATGGCGGAGCTGATTGCAACCACACCTTGGCAACAATATTTTTACATGTATTCTAACTTCCTCTGAAATACAACTCAATTAATGGGAAGTACACACCATCGCATGAGACCAACGAAATCAAATGAACTTCACAGTCAAACCGTTTTATATATTATATTAACGGGTTATATATCAAAATAATTAATAAAGTATATCACCCATCCATCTTCTATGCGACAAAATCATTCAAATATATCAAAAAGTACAAAGCAAACTAACAAAGAAGTCAACAAGGTGCAAAAGCAACCGACATATGATATACAGCTCGTCGGCAATATTGATAAATGCAACGAAAACAGCCTCGAACAGCAATATAATATGTCTTGCTCTGATTATCTTAATTTACATTAATAACGTCAGCAACAACTGCTGCGTTCAGGAGTGGCATGCTTTGGTGACGAATCGTGATTTCCCGAAATTTTAAAACGATCATCGTCTACAGCTGGTGGGAGTAGATTATCGGCATGGTCGTTCTCTAAAATCTAGAAATAAAAACATTGTAAAATAATCATCAAATTATGTGAAGTTTACGTGCTCCTCATTCTTAGATGTAGAAGTAGTTACTTTCCGTAATGTGGAGTGCCAAGCTGGAAGTAGCCGTTGCTAGGGAGATTGCCCATCCTGATTAGCGTAATCAAATATGTCACCTTATTGTTTTTACCACAATCTTGTACACTCAAACCTGTATTAGCGACCACTACCTCTATAGAGCAGCCACCTGTGCATAAAGGCCACTCTTAATAACCCTAAAATGGCACTTTCTATAAAAATCAATCTGGACAGAAAGGCCACCTGTCTATAAAGGTTATTTTCCTCAGGTCCAATTGGTGACAATTATAGACACGTTTCACTGTACTCCTTTGAAATTCATCAGTTTGTGAATCTGTAGCTCTTCGCCTGGTTGTGTCTGTTATACGGCCACTACAACTAACTACCACTGAAGTGCACAATGGTATTCCAAATTGGGGCTTTCAGTATCGCGTGATGAGAATCACCACAGCCAGCAGGCAGTGCAACATTTCTTCGCAATCCGTGCTATGAATCCAAAATGACATGTAAAACGATGGGAAATAGGAATAACTATCCGTATAACAATGTGAATTGTGAAATAACAAATACCATGTAAAAAATAATGCGAAATTTTGAATTTGAAAAGAACAAAAATCCACGTGGAAAGGGCATTCTTCTTTTCACATATTTTCACAAAGATTTCACATGGTTTCAGTTCATCGTGTTTGTTAATGTGATTTTGTCGTAAACTCGTTTGTTCGTGTCGTCATAGAAACGTCATGTTGTCAAGTGTCGCTTGTCG
>OFHS01002812.1:0-19332 GCA_900245855.1 Calvadosia cruxmelitensis | reverse complement strand
CGCTACAAAGAAAAGTAGTTCGCTACAAGTAGCTAACTACATGTAGTTCGCTACTTCCACCACTGCCTTTCGAGCATAATCTTTGTATCTTTCTTTCCCTCCTGTTTCTGTTCGATGGCACCACAAGTAGTGTTTATGACGAAGCTATTGTTTGAGATGAGTAGGGTAATTTTTTTAACCTTGATGTAGAGACTTTGATTGGTATAAATTCACTGATCAAATGCCAAAGCAGCGATAACAAATGTTCATAGCATGCTTGAGCCGAATTGCAGATAGAAAAGAAAATAATCCAGTCAATAGTTGACAACAATGATGTGATCTCTTCGTAGTTGCCATGTGGAAAATTGTAGAAAGGGACCTTGCATGGGATTGTTGGAGATAATTGCAACGAATAAACAATCGAGGAATGATCGCTTGTAGAAAATGGCTCACCAATGTTGACGTTGGATACCATTAATTCATCATTTGATAACCTGGTCGAATTCCTCTTGCTACATTGAACTTGTTTATTCCTATTACTTAACGACCCATATTTATAAGTTCAATCGTAAATATATTTGCAAATTCAGTCTTATAAGAGATAAAAAATAAATACTAAATAAACTGGCGATGTTCTAATTCGAAAGATCGCACAAACGCAACATCTGAAATTAAACTGAATAAATCACTGGAAAAACACACAATCAAAATAGCATTAAACCGTCACAACAGCAACAATCGTACCAACAAAGGTGCAATTCTTACAGCAAAAATCCAATCCTCATTTTAACAGAAAAAAATGGTTGAATTGAGACTTTTTATACAAAATGAGAAAATTGGCTGTTGTCCGGATAGTGATTTATTTTACTTTCCTAGAAAATATTTTTTGTTATATTGAGTTAACATTATCTCACTTTGAGTAATTAATATTGTTTATTACGACATGATTTTACTTATAACATTAAATAGGAAGGCAATTTAGGAGTGAAAAATTACTCAAAACGAAGCTCTTGTTTTTTGTCTTGAGTAATGATGGCTGCTCATTTTGAGAATGCGATCCTCAAAAAAAGATAGCTCGATAAATGTTATTTGTTTCAATTGAAATTAATGTTATACCATAAATACGTTGCAGTATAGAGTTACATCTTATTATAAAAGTTGAACTATAATCTTGAAATAAAAATGGTCCTAGCCAGATTGACTTACGTCGGGCTGTGAAAGCCAAGTACTACAAACGGCATCTCGTAATACAGATTTATCCGGCTCCGTCCAAAACGCGCTGCTTTTCAAGCAATCACAATTCTGCGTGTACTCTTCACTTGATCTCGAACGAGATATAGTCCTTAGTCGGTTGACAAGATCCAGCTGCTGATCTGGAGCAAGATTATATTTAGCTGCCGAAAAGATCCCGTTTAATTTCTCTTCGTGGTGAATTGTAGTGTAAACTATCTGACCTTCCCAGTCTGTAAAACAAACAGAAACATTTTGATGAGAATATAGCTGCCAAAAATATCTTAAGATTGACTACTAATTTGTTGAATGCACAATTCATATATAGATCGACAAAGCAGATAAAGCAATCGGGCTCGAGACGAATTGAAGAAAGGGTGAAATAGTAGTCTGCCGTCCAAATCGCAGATAGCACATTGGAAGATTTAAAATGCATCGACGAAAGTCAAATTCGCCTAGTAGGAGATCTGATTAGTGGTCTAGCTCGTTACATTTAACTAAAAGAAAATACCCATCACCTGGATACTATGTGCTACTGTGCTCATGTCCAGTATTGTTTGGATCGCATCACTCTCTATCTGATTTGGCACTACTGACTATGCAATCCCTAAAATGACCAACGTTGCTCTTTCTGCTTCAACCATTTTTGACGCAGACCTGGAACAGCCAAGTACAATGTTGAAAGCTCAGCTTGGCCCCAAAACCATTTTATCAGTCGTCCCTGCCAGTCTTGCTGTGATGTGCTTGCCGCACTGCATAGTTGGTAGCTCGTCCTTGTCTGCCACCCTGGAAACAGCAACTTGTCGCTGGCTGATGCAATCTGAGGATCCACGCATCCAAAAAAGAGTTCTGGAAGTTTTCCTTTGGGGTTTTGACAATGACTACTGTAAAAAGCATGGTCGATGGAGAGGCAACTTGTCATTCAGCTAGCTGAAGTATCCCAACTATGAAGTTATGATCTGGTTCACATCTTGGACGACTCCGTACCGAAGATAGTCTTATAAGTCAATTGAGTAAGTCAAATCCTTGCCAGTCTTAGTCGGTCATTTCGGAATACGTCCTGCCAAGGGTCTATTCTGTTGTCTCCCTCTGCATTTGTGCGTTCATGATCTTTCAACCAGAGTACTAACCCCTCTCGGAGAAGGTGATATGGCCAGGGTGCAAAACCACAAACCAAAAGGTTGGACTTGATTACTGAGGTAGCTAAAACATACACTCGTAATGGAAGCTACCTTCTAAAATCGGAAGCTGTCTATATTAGGGAAACCGTTGCTTCCTTCATCCCCTTGACCCTGGCACGCTACACAATACCTCCCTGGCAGAAGAAAAGGCGAGCAATGTGGAAGTGGAACCAAGTATCACACAGCTTAGGCGCAGCTGTCAACATGTTCGCAATCCCCAATGATAAGAGTTGACAAAATTAGTTAGTACGAACACGTGTAAGCATCAACCTTGCTAATGAGGGCATGTGCTAGAATGTATTCAGCAACTGGCTTCCAGTACAATCGCCAAAAATGAAATATATCACACCAAGGACAAACTGCAAAATGTAATACATGGATTTTAAAAGGGTCTGATCAACAAACGCGTGTGCATCAATGAGGACTTAGCTGCGTGATTCTTATGTGACAAAGGCAAATGGAGCAACAATTTCATCCGTTTCCTTGAAACTCAGGAAATACGGCAACATTGTGGCAGTCACAGCTACAGCAAAGTAGCTAAATGTGTCAAATTTCTCACATTTCCTCTAATTATCTGTAGGCAGATTCACCAAGAGGTATGATTATATCGAGAAGGACACTTACCTACAAATGTGAATTTTACTGCGAGTATTTCCGCCATGCAACAATCAACCATCCAAACGTTTGGATTCCATTCCTGATTCCATCCTCTGACAAGTTGAAGCGCTTCTCCAATGTTCGTCAAAGTCTCATTTTCTACCATGAATGTGGCAACAATCTGATAATCGCAATTTGTCTTGACCACAATAAAGTATATCGGCAACGGAAATCCAATAGTCTTGTAAACTGGGTCAAGTAAACACATGTAGTTCCCATAGACCTCCATCAATTGCCGCTGTTCTTTTGTCTGGCAAACAAACAACAGCGGGATCTCTTTGTCCTTGTCACTGCCTGCCCTTGACGAGAAAAAGCAAACAGCTAAAAGACGAACTGAAATCAAGAGTAGCGTTGGACATAATTATTAGTAATATTGAGCCAATAAGAAAAAAGCCGATTAACCAATGCCGATTATTTGCCACAATTGGTCAAATCGATAAATTGTGAAGTGACAAATTGTTTGCAAGGTGCAAAACAAGATCGACCCCAATCTGGATTGGGGCTTCAACTCGACAAGCACTGCATGAAAACAACAAAAAAAGCTCAACAGCGCATAGCATGAGAGAATCAACGATTACTAAGGAGTGCTGTGTGACTTGACGGTTGAAGTGAATTTGAAGCAAAACGCTACCATGTTGAATTGTTGATAAAGGATGTAGCTTCTCCCAAGATCAGTTTATTTTTCTTTTCTGTATTGGTTTATGATTATTTATTAGGAACAGGATTCCAATCACTGTGAATCCAAACATGTGTTAAAGCAATGAGAAAAAAGAATCACCCTTGGATAAACCACGTGAAATTACAAGCACCAAGTAAAGACCATGTGAAAAGCATGTGAATTTGAAAAATAAAGAAAAATCATATCAAGAAATATCAACATGAACAGTCATAGCAAACAGATACCTGTGTGGACGAAAGAAGTAGCGATTGTCAGGGTTGGATGATGCCCAATCAGCCACCATATTCTGCAGTTGGCTGCATTCAGGACTTGAAGCACTGGAAATGAGCAAGAAAAAAAAACACTCAACTGAAGATGCTTCCAGCAATGAGGGGTCGCCTTCCTTACAAATTCGATCGATGTCACACAATTCGCAGCGAGGCAACATTGTACCCACACTTGCAAACGCCAAACAATTTTACAAATTAAGTCACTATGTCAAGATAAATTGACAGATGTTGTAGCCATTGTAGCAGCAAACAACACGCTAGCAACTGCATACAACTCACATTGTAGCCACCCTTGCATACACCATCAACTTCCTTAGCTCGTTATCTTTAGGATGGTATCGCCTGTCATTTGAATGTGGAAAGGACTCCGGAGAAGGAAACATTGCAGTTGATAAGAAAAGGTAAACCTGCTGGCGCATCTCCTCTAGTGACAATGCACCACCTAGAGTTTCCTCGTAAATATGGTCCTTGATTTTGCCATCCAATGTGTGACGAGGTTTCACCACCTAGGAAACATGCAAACATGTACAACGGAGGATAGAACAGTTGTCTTGCTTTTAATTAAAGTCGCTTTGCCATGCTTAGATACTACTAAATAAGGCATATTGATGGATCCTGTCTAGGTCGACATTACTAGACAATCTTTAACGCAGCTCTTGCTTTTAGCTAGAAAGAACTCTTACGCTTACAAACTTTGATGGGATCCACTAACACAAATGTGAATGGAATAACATGTCAATAGAAATTAGTAAATACAGTCTAAAACCTGTATTATTAGTGGCCAGCTCTATAGAGCAGTCACCGGTGTATAAAGACCACTTTCATAACCCCAAGATGATTCTATAGACCTGGCTAATGCACGGTAATTTACCTTGATGCAAAACAACATTGTTGGAAACCGAGATTGCTCATTAGGCCTACAGAAAAAGTTGCGCACCGTGAGAGTCGAACTCATGACCTTTGAATTGCCGGTCCACTGCTCTGCCGTCGAGCTAGACGCATCCTTGTTAGTTTTATTTGCACAAACAATCTCCCTTTTATATCAGCTGCCGAGTGAGCCTCGTTACGTCGTCGTGTACCAGCCATTTGGTAACACTGCCGCCTTTCATTTACAAACCACTGAACCACTATGAGTTGCTTTGCAAAGTGTCTAGTGTAAACATAAACTCTCCAACAAGCAAAATGTTCACAATTTCTTGAATTTATGAGCGACAGATTATAGCAGAGTGTTGAACAATAAAAGCAAGCTTAGTGGACTACTTGCTTTACTGTACCTGAGTAGAAGTACTGTGGAATTTGTGGGCTGTTTTGTTTGGAAGGTACACATAATACGAACGTTTGATTTCCAACAAGGCATTTGCTGCTACAGCCTGACGCAATGCTTCGGACTTTAAGCGTCGATTATGCTTTGTGTTGTCTTTAAGCTAGAAAAGATAGCAAGAAACAACGTTGTTTTATAGAAAGGCAGTGAACTGAATACAGTTTGTTAAGAACCGAAATAACATCCAAGAAGCTTCTTCACTCCACGAAAAACAGCAAAGATTAACTTACCTCTGGCAGTGCTGGACTCATCCCTACTTAAAGTAGTCAATCACAAATGAAGTTGCAAGTAACGCAGCAAGAGCGACAAACCTTAAAGTCAGGAAAACATAGCACTTCCTTGATAACAACTTTTGCTGGACAACCAAGCTTCAGAGATTTCCGACACCGCCTTCTGAATTTTGCATCGTTTTCATTTTCTTCCTGAAAACAAACACAATACCAATTACAACATATATTATCTTGACAATTGACATAATGTATTGACAACTGTGCAAATATCAGTTTGGGAGACAAACGCTAACTTGCTCTTTCTGCAAGTTTATCTGCTTTGTAAGCACTGCGAAATTAATATTTGACCTAAGCTAATAATTTATATGAAAGTAGTATTTTTTAATTTTAGGGCTACAGTAATTTTTATGGATAACAATTTATTTTGAGATACATTTGAATAATTTTATTATGATTTAAATATTTTAGAAATTGAAATCAAAAAAGGACTATTAAAAAAAATCGACTTTGAAACATCCTGTATTCCGGTGTGTATATATCAGTTGTCTCGCATAATTATTGATCGCACCGCAATTAAGTAGCATTAAAGTGACGATGCATATAATGGAGGCTAACAAAACACTTTGCACGTATAAGATGCATCCTGCTTTCAAGCCAAATGTTTACAACTTTCAAAGTGTGACTTATACCCTCCAGAATACCGTAGCAAGTATAACACAAATGAGACACCTTATGTGCAAGCTTATGCCAAGCTGTCACCCTCCTAATTGACAAGTAAGTGTTTAAGTGTCAAGGAGCCAGAAAATAAGCGCCATTTGGTGTTGGATTGCCTTTGAGGACAAAGTACAAGTCCAAGCAATCCATAACTCAAACATTTAATTCAGATATCACTAAAAGCTTCACAACCAGAAATAATGATAGGCCTACTGTGGTGGTCTTGTGACGGTCTCATCAAGCATTTACGTCACAACACAGACCGCCAATCAGCGCCCTCTGTCAGTCGCTAGAAATGTCTTGTATTTTGTAATGTCAATTCTCCTGCAATCTGTACTATCGAGCCTTCGGACGGGCTGGCTACCCTCCGTCGTATCTGCCACAATTATATATCCAACTACACCTACTTGCCTCTGTCCTCGATCAACATCTACACATCTACAACTACTTATCCTACATTGGTGACCCTGCGATTTGGACACGACAATCGTCAACCTGGCCTCTGGCATGACAGTCTCAGGCACCACGGACACTCACTTGGTACATCACGCCCGCAACGCGTCCACCGCCTGCAGACAAGGGATATCATTGTTCGTCCCTCTTTGCCATGCCAGGTTGGTTTTCATCGCTGCTCAATTTCGTCGCTACTNCATCATCTTCATCGTTGTTACTCCGCTGTTTCGTCGCTCGTCTCGTCATCGTTGTCCGCTCTCCGCCACCTTTGTTATTTCGCAACCACGTGCTTCTGCTGCTCTCCGACGTCATCTCACCACTTCAGAGCTACACACAAAGACGCCCGCTCCTGATGGTTCGACCGTTNTGTTCGCCACTTGATGCTCGCTGTCGCCGTTCAAGCTGAACTATTACTGAACTTTACTTATTTTATTTAATATTTTTACTCAGTCTGTTTTTATTCCTCTCACTTATATCGTGCTCAGCACTGGCGGGGGAGTAGTGTGGCGGTCTCATCAAGCATTTACGTCACAACACAGACCGCCAATCAGTGCCCTCCGTCAGTCGCTATAAATGTCTTGTATTCCATAATGTCAATTCTCTTGCAATCTGTACTCTCGAGCCTTCGGACGAGCTGGCTACCCTCCGTCGTATCTGCCACAATTATATATCCAACTACACCTACTTGCCTCTGTCCTCCATCAACATCTACACATCTACAACTACTTATCCTACAGTCTCGTCAAGCATTTACTCCATCACTCAGACTGCCAATCATCGCCCTCTGTCAGTCGCTATAAATATCATTCTCTTTTTAAACCTGTACTCTCGAGCCTTCAGACAGGCTGGCTACCCTCCGTCATACTCATATATATAGCTTAGCAGTAAAATGATTTCTTCTGTTTCACAAAACTGACTTGAAATCAGACGAGTCATATTTCTTTCGTGACCAAAAAACCAGCCCGCATGAGGAGACATAATTTCAAATCCTGTATTTTTAGTAAACATTTCAAGTTTCAGAGAAGACACATTTAATGGTGAGAAGGAGAGGCCTACAAAAGGATGACAACGGATAAATTAATTTCAGATCAGATATTGCAACAAGACAATCTGTAAGCAAGCATGATAGATGTCGTAGCAACCGCCTTTCTCATTGACATCCAGAATCACCCGCAAAAACTAACAAAAATCTGTCTATCCTGAAAGATTGTCATGCGTGGAAACAGCAAATGTTAACTAGAACTTACTAGTTTTTTGGCTGCCAATTTTGCTTTAATCTTGACGTGTGGATCTTCTCCGTGCTGGCAGCTCATTCGTTTCACCTTGCCCATAAAAAATGGAATCCCATCAAAGTCTATGTGAAATGTACACCCATAATCAGTGGGAGTGTGGTCTTCCCATTTTACTCGATGCCTCTTCAAGTCTAACGAAAAACACAGAGAACAATTTCAGTAACCAGGCAGTTTGTGAAACATGATAAACTTTGAGATATGTCTCCCATCTTTGCACTTACTATCTTTACACACAGTCTTATCACTGTCTTACTAAACTCAAAATGGAATGCTGGAATGTGGGCCTACCTAAGGTATAAAAGTCAGTATTTCGGAGTGAATTTCTACGCATGAACGGAACAATCAATTAATCATTTGTTTGGAGCAAGCATGCATTACAATTACAAAGTACAAGCAACAACAATTCTAAATTTGGCATTAATTGAAGGCTTTGAAGCATTATTAAATGCTAGAGCAGCTGGACAAAATTTGTTTATTTCGATTTCACTAATTTGCACTCACCGTCTGGGTCTTCCTTTCCCATTCTTCCATGTGCTTTGATAGTAACAAAAACATTGTCAGTGCCAAGCTGGTACTCTTTGATAGCTTCTTCGGCCAGCGCCAAAGAGTCGAATTTATGAAACATCAAGCTCCCGGATGCTGTTGCATTCAAATGAAATAAAAAGCAACATACGACAAGGGAACATAGAGCTGCTTTTGTCGCAGATAAATAAAACCACGTGCGAAAAAAGTGGGGGGAGGTATTCATCGACAGTCAACTGCTTGGACCGCCATTTTCCCTCTCAGTTCACGCGTCGTCAGAACTCCTCTCGTAGCTTCATCCGGGAGCTTCAATTATCATTGGAAATGATAAATCAGTGTTTTGATTGGCTCGCTTCGTACCTGTATCTAGTAGGTTAAATGTCGCCTCTTTCCGTGTTTATCACGTTGTACGACACAGCGGAAACACAATGCTAGTAACAATTATTAGTACTGTAATAAAATAATAGTAAATAAAATAATGTTTACAATATGTAGTAAAATTATATACACAAGTAGTGATTATCTTGATTAATTTTTAGGTTAAAGTTTAGGTTATTTTATTGAGTAATTTGTAGGTATTTCTAGACAAGTTTTACCATAATATAAAGTATCAATTTTCATTGATTTATTTTAGATTACTTTCCTGTATAATAAATTTAAATAAAATTATTTGAATGGATTTAATAAAATTACGTCAGTGACAAATAAAAGAAGAAGAATTTATGTCGATAAACAACACGAGTCGAATCGGGCAAAAAATATTCCCATCAACTTCTGCTTGAACGTGTTAGAATATGAAACGATGAATTACCAATTATTTAATTATTATACGATTAATTACCACCTATTTGTTTGTTGTTTTATCTCTAGGAATATTTGCTGTATTTGAAAAAAAAAAAACTATAAATAGAAGCAATCTTCATTGATGCTGTCATTGCAGCCTCTTATTGATACAAGGAGTGTCTTACCGAGGCTGGTTCCTTCTAGAGTCGTCCTTATGAAATTTCCTCCTTGTGATGTACTTACATACCACGTGTTGCTGTCCTTCGTCTGACAAGATTTAGAAACCCTTTCAACAGTGAAGATTATTGTTCATCATGGATCAATTACATGAGGTAGCTTTGTCTAATATATGCTGTGTTTGCTTCGTGATTGGGTTTTACAAAATTTTACCACCTGGAGTCGATTTGTTTTAGTTCGATAAGCCTAGCATTCAAGTGTGTTCAAAAAGCTTAGCCTAACTCGTAATTAACAGTTCGACGTATTGCTTTTTATTTATTTATATTTCTCGGCTAGGAAGTTGCTGGTTGTGGTTTCGTAGATATTTTGTCCTCTCTTCAAGCTGCCACGGGGTTTGGGCTACAATGTGTTTTGAAAGCAATGTAAACGTGTTCCTCTTTTGTATAGGCCAATTCAAATTATTTATACAATGTTTAGGCCTACCCTCTATTTATTGTTTAACGTTAATATCAGTAATATTGAATGTTGTTGTATCATGTATCTGCTCCAT
Organism: Calvadosia cruxmelitensis; assembly: GCA_900245855.1. Taxonomy (NCBI): domain Eukaryota; kingdom Metazoa; phylum Cnidaria; class Staurozoa; order Stauromedusae; family Kishinouyeidae; genus Calvadosia; species Calvadosia cruxmelitensis. The sequence goes on along the minus strand of OFHS01002812.1, from coordinate 9,295 downwards.
GAAAAAAGCTTTTGAAAGCTTATTGGATTACAGAATAAATGATGATGATGATATTTTGAAAGCAATGTATGACCTAGCTTACAAGCTGATGAAGTAGGCCTACTGTGAGCACTAAGGGAAACCATTCAGGGTGTAGATCGTATTCTTGGTAATCCATCTGAATTGAGTTTCCTCCTCGGCAAGCTTGTTCTTTCATTTGGAATCAACACGAGGGGATTGTGGCACTTGTTCTAGGACTGAGCTCAGTGTGGTCTGCCGCGTAGTAGCTCCAAAGGCCCATATTATTACATTAATTTAAGCAATTAGCTCTTGCTCATGTATATGTGTAATGATTTATAAATTATGAGTTTCAAATTAGAAAATACCACCCCCGACAGCACAGGGCCATCCCGTCATTTTTGCGAGCAGTATTAGTGGTTGCACATAGCTAACCCAGCACACGAGATTTGCGAAGTGCAATTTTGATATGAACTTCGAGCTGGCCCTTTTTGCAGGCTGCACAATGCATTACCCAATATCCAGTATTACTTGGGAACTAGGTTTGTGCACAAGTCACGGCTGCAGACGACCACAATGCCCAGTTTGCCAACACAGAGAGATGTGACAATTCACGCGGTACAATGCAATGGACATACAACAACAGGAAGCTATAGCTGATTCAGTGACAGATATTGCCGCTAGACTCAGACATATCTCAGCACGCTCTCTAATATCTATTCCACCTTATCAGTCATACTTCTCTCATGCCCTTCTCGTAACCCAAATAAAACCATTAGCATCGTAAACTGCATCTGGAACACCATTCCTCTGTGGCCTTTGTGGCAAACAAAATTGATGCAGGCTTCAATAGGAAGTGCTGTCGGCCATCATATAAGCACCTTTATCTTTCAGATATCCATAGATAGGTTGGCAGTCTGGCACTATGTTAATATTTCTTAAAAGTTCTCAAAAGTAGCGAATCTAGTTAGTTCAATTTCATCACGTATCAAAAACCCTAATGTTGCATATACAACGAACAGCATTTTATTTAATGCAGAGATTCTCATACATACCGGTAATTGGACCTATTGAAACAAGCATTCTTGCAATCCTATCACTTCCGACTTTGAAGAATTGCTGCAACTGGAATTGCATTATACCAGAATCATTTCAAGAGTTATCTATGTACAGTCCGCATTGCTTAATTGCTAGCCGGATAGATGCAAGATCCATTTCCCATTTAGTAGAACACTAAATTTAGATGTCAGAAATCCCCATAGAAGTAAACATTTTGCTTGTGAGAGCATTTTGCACAGAGGCTTATAGATGGCATTTAAGCAATCAATTACCTATGAGTCTGTATATGCGCTTCTACATGATGGCCTTTCTGTCCAGGTTGATTTCTATAGAAAATGTCATTTGGAGTTATTGGAAGAGTGGCCTTTATACACAGGTGGCTGTTCTATAGAGTTGGCCGCTAATACAAGTTTGACTGTATTTATTATTTTTATGTAATGTATGCCTTGCCAGTACCTTATTCTATCCCCCGCTGCATGGACATGTGGTGATCAGTCGTTTTATTTTTGTAGACACGGCTTGACTGTGAAGAATTAAAAGGGTTTTTGGCTAAGTCTGTGAGGTCTAATGTACGACAAATGTTGGCAACTGAAATTACAAAATTAGAAAAAGCGATTTCAGATGCAAGCACCACTCACGACTTGAGCAATAACAAGTCTCGCACTAACGATGCTGCAGATACCACCGTACCAAAAGCATCTACAGAAAAGAAACCAGTTGTTTACACTACCAAGATCACAAGCTATGGTAAGACGTTAGAACGTTGTAGATAATGTGCAGGTTTTTGTACAATGTATCACATTGCCGCACGTATAAGGCAAATTGTGTTAATTTACTTTACCTTCATTTGTTTGTTTCTTTGCTAGCTAATTTGTTTTTTCCTTCATTTGGTTCAATCTCTTTAACTTGAGCAGTGTCACATATGGTATCCTTCCTACACATTGTGGTAGGCTTACTGTCGATTTTTGCTCAATCAGACCCCACTGGTAAATTGTGTTTTCGTCCTTATTGTGATTGGACCAATTACCCGAAAGTTAACATTTGAGGCCAAAAATGCAATCTTTTGCGAAAATGTGTACATTGTACAATTGGAGTAAGTCTGCATGTCAAATTAACACTTCATGGATGGATGGATGGTGAATCTTGTCTACGATAGCATCAGCACCAATATGTATTCATAGTCGAGATTTCAACTTTGTCGAGCAGATCCATCTTCTCCTTCAATCTAAGGCTGTTTCAATGTGTCACAGTGGCAAGAAAACCATAATTCACTGTAATCAAGCTTGCAGAAGATTCTGTCCGATAATTGGGGCATTTGTTTGAGTGTACTTCTCAAAACAAAGGCAACATTTTTGTGTGGTTATAATCAGAAAACGTATTGCAATTTCTAATTTGCTCTGATTAAGTGGATGTTTTGGTCTAAACAATGGTTGCATTTTAGTTGAAGCTGATAGGATTTTTTTCTGTTTTGGCAAATTTGTTCGAATACATGTTTGATCCAATTAAGCAACTGTATTCTAAAGCACTCAAGGAAGCCATCGTACTGAGAGAAGGCAACATCTGGAAACGCATCTCACCAGCTTGCCTGTTTACTTCATTTGATGTGCAGTGTCATCATATTCACATGGTTGAGTACAATAACCACTTACTTCTTTGTGAAAAAAATCAATTACAAATTTGAGTGATTTTGCCAAAATTTGATTATTTGTTGCTACTACGAATTATCGTGTCTTGTAAGCAATGTATTACTAATTTTTTCAGAAATCAATTTTGACTTAAGACTTGATCTTACAAGGCAAATTTGAAGAGTAATGAGTCTATAGGCCAGATAAATCGTATCATTGTTGACTATTTTTTTCTCACACACTCAGGATGGGATCAAACAACGGTGGCTGTAAAAGTCTACGTCACACTTGCCGGTGTGGAAAATGTACCGAAAGAAAATGTGAAAGTGGAGTTTGAATTGAATTCGTTCAACTTGTTGGTATCAAATTTGAACGGGAAGAACCACAATCTCCACTTGAAGAATCTTCTGAATGACATCGTGCCTGAAAAGTGTTCCTTCAAGGTAAAAATAAGCTTTTATCTCTCTGTGAGCAGCATTCATATCATTTCATTCATTTATTGTGTTTACAATTTTGATGACGTAAGCTTCCGTTGCTCAGTTCTGCAATATTGGTTGCACATGAATCTGGATATTGGTCAATGTACTGTGCAGCCTGCAAAGGGGCCCAGCTCGCATTGGTGATACATACCTAGCAGTTGCTATTTATGCTTCCAATAGCAGTGTTAGGAGAAAGCCAGCTGGTTTGTCAACTGGTCTACTTCCATTGTGTTATTGTACACTGTGGCATTACAGTCCATATCAGACATGATCCTTTTCCGCGGAAGCGCGGAATTCCGCAGCAATTATTCTTTTTGTCTCCGTGTGATCATCTCTTAGCGTAAATCAATCGTATATAAAATTGCCCACGTGTTGAATAAATTTGTTGTTGAGCACATGTAAATCAACTTGTTTTGATTTTCATTTAGTTCTCTAGCAGTGTTTTAACTTGAAAATGTGATATCATACGTGACTAATTGTAACATATATTTATGTAAAATTCAAAGGTAAAATGAAGCAAAACATCCTCCTGCATTTAACTGACGCAAAAAATTTCCTGGGGAGACCTCCCTTAGGTATGCCTCCAGAACTAATTTCAGCCTAAATTATTTTAGCCTGGGATCATGTCTGGTCCATATGCTTCAACATAATCGCCTTGGGACCGCTCTAGTTTGGTTTTATGCTGGATTTATTCAATAAAATATGCTAGCTAAGAGAAAGCATGCTGGAGAAATTTAGGAACACAAGCAGTTGGTTACTTAAAGCTGCTGGTTTACTAACTGACTATATCTGATATTTTTGAATGGCATTGTAATTGGTATACCGATAGTATTGCTGCTTTTCCCAACAGTAACCGAAGAACAAGGTAAAATATTTAGTTTCCTGTAGAATGTTTGAAATGTTCACCATCTTGACTTATTGTGTGCCTGTTGCTGCTGTTGTTTTCCGGCTCTAAGTCGAGATGGTATATTGAACTGGATATAACAAGCCGCCGTATGGTCTCAATGCAAAGCAGCGGAAGAATGCCAGTAAAATTGATCATTGTTTGTATTTTCTTTTCAATGCAGCACTCTGCCGTAGAGGGTTGATGAGTGATTGCCTTTTTTTCATTTGTTGTCTGCACCATTAGGAAACGCTTGTATTATCGGATATATGGAATGACTGATGATGATGATAACATGCACTGAAACCCAACACTTGTCTAGAAGTTTGTGCTTTGCAGATTTTTGTCAGTTGATGCGCTGCTTCAGAAGAATGGAAGTGTCCGTTTTGCACAGCTTTCTCATCCAGATATTATTCTTCTACACCTTAGGTCAAGTCTGGCACAGTGTTTATCAGCCTTAACAAAGCCGAGAGTAAAAACTGGGACAATCTGACCCAGAGCATGCAGAAGAAGAAAGAAGCCAAGTATGTTGTTATGGTCCAAGCAGATTGGCCTGCTGTGACCAATGTGCTAGATAGCAGCAATTGTAGCTTATGCCTGGTAGCATCCTGCTTTTAAGATGTTAGTTCCTGCTTACTGAAACCATGTTGGGATTAGCCATTTTATTTTTCTTTGGCCACGGTTTTTGTAAAGGAGGTGTGTTAATTACGTGGTAAGATGCTTGCGTCAGGCTACTACGTCGTATTCAATTCATTTTTATGTTTCAAGCTAACAAGACTATTTGATACTCTTCTGGGTAGATTGATGTAGTGACTATTTGTAGTGTTGTGTACTTGTGTTGATGTCAAAGTCCGGTAGTGTAACTAATTAATATCTCTGTGGCACAGTCAAACCTGTGTTAGCGGTTACCTCTATAGAGCAGCCACCTGTTTATAAAGGCCACCTTTCATAACCCTAAAATAATACTTTCTATAGAAATCAACCTGGACAGAAAGACCACCTGTCTATAAAGGTCATTTTCCTTAGGTCCCAACAGTGACCATTATAGACAAGTTTCGCTGTACTCGTATTCTCACTCTTTCTATACCACAGGTTCTCGTTGACGGGAACGAGTCTCCCACTCAGATGTTAAATCAATTTCTGACAGAATAGGATTCAAGGAAAATTGTCGAGATATTTTTATGATTTCTCTGTGTGATGTATCGATGTTACAGCGTTGTGAAAAGGTTATTTTTATCAGTATTTCTCTCTTAGGTTTGCGGTGTTATTTATTTAATCATGATGATAATACATATAACTGTGTATGTTAGTGAGTGCTTGTTGTGTATCGCCTTCGAAATCAATTGACAGTAATGCCGACCTATTTTGAATTCTGATGCTGTGGTATGAAATATGAGGGGGTATTTTTCAGGACACCTAAATTCGACAAGGACGAAGATCCGAGTGCAGGAATTATGGGTATGATGAAGCAGATGTACGAAGACGGAGATGATGATATGAAACGCACCATCGCGAAGGCATGGTCGGAATCGCGCAACAAGCCACCCGGTGCTGGATTGGACCTGTAGGCTGGCATTGGGCTTGTGAGCTGGCATCAGGTTTGGCTCTAGAAGGATCGACATGGAAACGGTCAATATCCACACTGCAAAAGAAAATTATGAATTTTGTTTGTCTGCCTTCAGAGGCTTTTTGTAAGGACCAGGGGTCTCTTAAGCCATGACTTAGTTGTAAACCGGGACTAACATTCATGCCTCATACGCAGACGTCAAGGACTTAGTCTGAGACTTGAAGCTAGTCCCTGGCTAATTGTCAGTCACAGTTCTTGAGAAAGACCAGTTAATATTCATACGGTCAATGGCAGACAAGGGATCCAGTCTAGGACTCGACATTTCGTCTAACAGTAAATTCGTGCATGAGCCTCGAATTTGTAATCGCGAAGTACTCTGTCGTTTATGTTCAAAATATTCCCCAGAACAGCTGATATTATTCACTGCTACTTTCCTTGCATGACGATTTTGTTATATTTCCAATAGAGTTGCTACGTTTCTGTTCTGTTAAGTAGGCTAATTTGTTGTATTTTCAAAGACCTAATTGTAATCATTATATGAAGCAAAAGAAAGAAAATCCCAGCACCAAAGACACAGTTTGACTGTTTCCTGTTTTGACTAATCCTCTTTGCTGCAAAATCTGTTCAACGGAATTATATATAAAATGGGAGCTTGATATTCTCCAAGTGTATTCAACCGTACATCTTTGATGTCCTATCTGTTATTCTGTTATGGTAGAATTCTGCGCTCTGCTAGGTTAGCGAAAAGATTCGTATGTCATAAAAATCGCATCTGAAAAGTACACCCAAGAACATTGTATGTATGTATGTACGTGCTTCCAAGAACAAAGTAGTTATGTTATCGTCCAGTCGAATTATAGATGGTTGAGGTCAACAGCGGCTTGTGCTGGATCTATCCAGAGACTTTCAGGTCGAAGCGTTGTTGGGTGTGCGGGGCAGCTAAAAAGGTGGGCAACGTCATGCGGCACTCCATTGCAATCTGGACAGCGATTAGCAACTGCAGGATACAGTCTGTTCTGGAAGCTGTTGAGTTTCCTGCAGTGGCCAGAGCGCAGTTGAGCAAGCAGTGTGCGCTGCTGCCTTGATAGCTTCTGTTCGTCCTTGCTGATAGGTGATGGACGTTATCATAGTGCATTTCGAACGCATGAGAAAAGAGATTCAACTGTTAATTAGGATACGAGATCATCGAGACAATTTTAGTCAGTAAATATCTGAATAGTATCGCACAAAGCGGAATCCATCTACAGATATATCAGGATCGCAGGATTTAGTTTTGCCGCCGTTGCACATGCGTAATAGGTAAGATAATCTAAAAGTTTAGTTTTTTTTTAAGTTCAAGAGATAATCTAGATATTTCAGTTTTCTAGTCAGTTTACTAACAGCTAAATAGGAATTGTACTTGATAGTTTTCGTGGAAAAATTTACGAAGTAGCTGACATTATTCAACAACACATTTGGGCGCTATTTTGTGAACTGAAACAAAACTCCATAATCAAATATGGAAAAGAAACGGCTTCAGAAGAACGGGATACATTATGTCCGCTGATTTCGACCAAAGCTAACTAACAACTTCATCAGGAACAGCGTTGATGAAAAAGCGAATACACTAAGGTATTACCCATGCAATAAGATTGATTATATCGTGAAGGATGTTAGTGACGTGAATATGGAATCACAGTGGTATAGCAATTGAATGTGAATAGTCCGCCATTTTGGCTGCAAGAAAGGGAAAAAGATACTTGACTGTGGAGATGAAGTCTAATTCAACATGAATAAGTCCAATGAATCATGTTTGACTGTAAGAATTATAAGTATTATTAAGAAAGAAGCAAAGAAATGCTTTGTCATACTGTCGAGAGAACAAGAAGAGTACGCTACATTGAATTGAGCCAAGCATTCTTTTTTCTCGTAACATACAACGCCATTAGCTGAAAAGAGGATCTGGAGCCTAGACCTAAACGCCTGTCATCCTGATGAGCTTATTTGATTTGATGCTGGGTCAGCCATGTGCGCCCATGGATGCGAACGAGCGATGCCGGGTCAGCCATGTGGCGCCGGAGATTTTATGATGGTGGGTTAGCTGTGTCCATCCTTGGATTGCGAGTTATGTCGGGTTAGCTGTGTGCGCCCATGGATACGAACGAAAGATGCAGGGTCAGCCATGTGGCGCCGGAGAACATTTTTGTTGTTGTTGGAAGATATGAAGTAGTTTATTTTAGATAGTGTTTTCATGTCTGTGCATAGGTAACTTGTGATTTTAAAATCAGGGTGCAATGTTATGTCGTATTATCGTCCGTCAGAGTGCCTGTTGTTTGTCACCTGCTGCGACGTTAATGTTTCATCGTCACACCTTCGGCGCAACAGCTGATGGATGAATTCTCAGATGTCTTCCCTGTTGATGAAGATGCCCCCTTACGCCCAATGGAGGGCCCACCGATGATCATCAGCCTTACACCAGATGCTGTGCCTGTCAGGCGTTACAAAGCATACAGTGTCCCTCTGCATTGGGAAGCCTCCGTAAAGCAAAAGCTGGATGAGTTAACTCGCAAGGGTATCATCGAAGACGTCCCGTTGGTCTAGAGCGCCTTCCTATCAACACTGTCGAATGCCTTGAAATAGTCGACAAATACCACCAGGACGCCACGTTGTCTGTGATTCCAGGCATCTGTAACCACCTGGAGTGCAAGGATATGCACGGTTGTGCAGCGAATTTCCTGGAATCCTGCTTGCAGCAGAAGAAGAAATCATCCCGGAAATTTATGAGTCGGTTTTATATGACACGATTAAAAAGATTGGCATTATAGAGCATCTAACGGATGAATTGTTGATTGGACAGATTCAGATTCACGACTGTACTACACAGTATCTTAAAGCTTTCATTTATTTGCTACTAACATCTACAAGTGCTCTTTAATCAGCTGTCGCAAAACATCCTCCAATAGCATAAAATCAGAAAGACTGTATTATGTCAATTAAGTGTGGAGTGTGAAATCTGATCATCACTGTTCTGGTGCTCATTTTGTAGCAGTCATAAAATCATAGATCGCAAATTCAATATTATTATATGCAATATTGTAGCCCAGGATGGTGCGCGTGTAAAGTAGTTGAGTCAACGTTCAATGATTTCCTTTTTCTGCCCAACCCGCAGTGCAACACTGGAGATTTCCAGTTTGACGATAAACCATTCTCAAATAACTTCTTAAGTTTTCACGCAGAGGCTCATCGCCTGCATGAGTTGTCGTTGCAAGCAGTTGTTAGCTTTTGCAAAGCAATGGGCCAAGTGTGAAGAAGCCGTAGTTATCCATGGATTCGACGTCAGCAAAGTTAAGCCTCATGACCGGGAGATTCCTGTTGCGTTTAAGGTATCCGTAATCCGATGTGCGGAGTGTTCCATCCTTTGTATCACAATCACATGGCCCACCATTACCTCCACAACAACACGACTCATCGCCATCACATTCACAATTGCCTTCGCCTGTCATACCGAACACTGAAGGAAAGTATGATCTCCAGCCGCCTAGAAAGGGTTTCCATGTAATATTCCCTTGAGCGACACCTCCGCTGTTGTGACATTCCAGCGCAATAGACTGTATGCATTTAAAAGAATTTTCCTTGACAATCTCAATGTCCTCCAATGAATGTTTATAATTCATGATCACCAGTTGAACATCAGCTGGTCCAGACC
>OFHS01002811.1:7257-19332 GCA_900245855.1 Calvadosia cruxmelitensis | reverse complement strand
ATCAATGACGCCATGAAATTGAGCAGGTGGGGGGGGGGGCAATTTGACAGGGGTAATTGCGAGCTTGATATTTTCATTATAAACAAATTCGAGCATATTGAAATAAAACACGTCTGCTGAAATTCAGTTTGTTAGCTGGATGGCTGATAACATGCCAGCGATTTATGATCTTATTTCTTCATGTTAATTATTGTAATTTTTATTCGGATCATAGTCACTCAGAGTGGCCTGAACGAAAGTGTAGCGTTAGCTCGATCTGTTTGGCCAACAGCAAGAGCTACAGCCATCCGGAGCCATCAGGCTTGAAATTTCAATCATTCATACAAAAACAAGTCTAGGAGAGTTGTTGATAGTCACTTCCAGTACCCGGGCAACATTGTAAGTCATAGACGCCGCCGCATTTGACTCTGTACAAGGTCAAGCTTCGTGTTGAGGACAACGTTCATGGTGTGCCCCTTGGTGCGCCCTTTGATTACTGATGCTGAGGTCAGGCTGAGGCGGAATTACCTTTCTAGGAGAATTTCATGAGCAGTCCACAGTAATTGTTAACGCAACAACTGCGTGGTCTTGAGCATCACGTTTGTCTTGAGCAAGCTCTTGCTACAATTTGTAATATTAATAGTAATAAAGTAGTTTGCGAAATTTCGATACGGTTGTCTCCTCTCGTCTTTCTTTCATTGTAAAACTGTCAATATTAATCTGATTTGTATTACGGGGGCGAGGCCCTGCTAGATCAGGTTTGGTCAAATGGGCGGATTTCAGGCGAATCGAATACAATTCAATTAAATCTGCTCCAAGAGCGAACTCAATTCTCTTTTGCATCAAACAGGCGGATATAAATTAGTTGTGGGTATTTTTACATCATTCACAGCTGGAATTCTCCTTGCTTCTCGCTTTCCAGCACATCCGGTTTTGCAGACTAGTTGCTGCACGCAGATATGAACAGTGAACTAATGAGAGGAATAAATAAGGAGAAGTAGAAACACATCAATGTTGACGTCAAAAGCGATTTCTTGAAAATAATTTTGTTATAGCTTGTGATGAGCTTTCTTAAAGAAAATGTTTTGTTTGAGAATCTTCGATCAGCAGCAAACACCTTCATCTCGAGGCAAGAATCTGTGGGCCTCAACGTCGTTACCTTGGTTACAACATTTACGGCGAAGCGAATTTTGAAAGTGAAACCGGATAAAATGGGGTTGTCGAATATAATTCGCGTCAAACGGCGAATTGCCAGCGAACTCAAGACGAATTTAAATGAGAATTGTATTCGATTCGCTTGAAATCCGCCCGTTTGACCTAGGCCTGAGGCATGTGCTTGTTTTTGCTTAGGCAAGGTATTTTAGCATTTCAGTGAAATAAAAGACGGGAACTGAATTTCATGCATTACATCGTTACGTCACTCATTCTGACATCGAATACTATAAGAAAACTGCAACAAAGTTTGGCACTGTCTCCTCAGCTAATCTGTCATGAACACTGGTGTGTTGTTCTTTGTGATTGCTGCTGTCTCTTACCGAGTGAGCTCGCTATCGCCTCTGAGCAAGTCATATGACCATGCTTTGTTTTTGGACGAGGGAGAGAACTACGAGCTACTGTGGAGTGTTGACCATTTCAGAGCGACCGTTTCCTTCGCTACAGTTGTTAACACGGCGGGATGGGTTGGCTTTGGAATAGCAAAAGGACTTGCAGGGAGCATGGCAAACTCGGATATAGCGATCGGCTTCGTCACTTCAAGAGGAGAAGGACATCTTGTGGTGAGCGAACTGTCTATCTTCGAGATGTCTCTTGCTTTAGGCGGAATCATATGTATATTCGTGTGATCAGTACTAAGTAAATGATGACCGCATGTAGCCATTTCAGGTGCTTTGAAATGCAGAGTGAATAAAACGTGTAACATGGAGACACAAATACAATGCCTCTGTTCTCCAATTGGGTAGGAGCAAGGAGTGTCTGAATGATACTGTTTAGCAAATACGAAGCCTTCCATCAGTTTCGCTTGAAAAAGCATTTTCGAAGCTTTATTGGGGATGCTGAATATTTTATTATGCTGTACTCAATAGGCCTACAGTCAACACGTGTCCCAATGGCACAATTTATGATCGATCAACAGAAGTACACGTTAGTTTGCCTTGATTTTTACAAAGTGTTTCTATAGGTATTTAGTAGGGTTGCACCGAACAAACAAATTCTGTTTGATCGGCACCGATCAGAGGCTGATCGGTTTTGATCGGAAAAGCCGATCACAGCAACAGGAAACCGATCACTCTACCGATCAAAAAATTAATTGCAAGACGCGTTTCGTATTCCTATCACAAGCAAAAAACGCTCACATTGTGCACAGAGTAATTTAATATCGTATCAATATTCACGTGATACGTCTATGGTGTGTTTTGATGAATCAAATTACAGGGTAAGATCATCGCGAAGATAATAATAATAATAATAATGAACTTTATTTTCATAATCTCGCATTTAGCTACAAAGCCGCATGGCAAGGTAGTTACCACGGATGGTACGTTTTACAAAATAACGAGGAATAACGAGGTAAAATCTAACATGAGTATTGTTCATAAACATAAATCTATATCCTTGCGAAGATGATCGCAAGTTCGCTATGTCGTAAACAAATTCTCAGAAGCGTGTTTCCATGGCAAATGCTACATGTTTTACTACTTGCTCTTTGTTACACGAGTGATATTGACTGTCAGCTGGAAGTATTCTGCCATCTGTTTCGATTCAAACCTTCGGTAATTGCTTCCTGATCAAGTTTCATATGCGGCCGCTTCTTCGAAATGCTCACGTGGAAATGGTGGCGTGACTATTTTTGTTCCGCATTGCTGCTTGCAAACAACAGTCTATTGTTCCGTCGCGTACTATGCGGCTACTCGCAGCATGAAAATAATTTGAACCACATTGACAAGGAGAAGTTCATGCTTTCATCGTAAAGTTTTCCTTCCAAATAAAAACACAATGTCAATCTGAGTGAAATGGGAAGTGAACTGAAATATCTAGTAGAAATCAGCCAAGTTCTTTCATGTGTCTTTGTGAAATTGAATTAATAAACCATTACATTCGAAATGAGTGTCTTCAAGCTGATAATAAGAGACAGTCTTATTCCAGAGACTACTATAAAATATTCTATTTTACAAGTCAATTACTGCATATTATGAGCCTCTCCCAGCAGGTGATAACAAAGTTCAATTCCAAACTGACTAATGTAAGAATGTTGAAGCATTGATAATGTAAGGTAAATAGTTGTTTTGCATTAAAATAATTATTTTTAACTGGAGGGCTATGTGCCAATTTGCCTAAAGATGTTATTTATTTAAGATTAATATTTTGGAGCCCTTGTTGTGACATCATCCTTTGATCGGTTTTTCTGATCGGTGATCGATCGGTGATCGGCTTTTATGAAGCAGAGATCGGATCGGATCGGATCGGTTAGGATTTAGCTGATCGGTACAACCCTAGTATTTAGATGGTACAGTAATTATAGAATTATATGTTTTGCGATGTCTCTGTCATCGACGCCCAGGATTTGATAATAAATTGAAGCCCTTTCCCATGTAATTAACATTGCAGGAAAACGGCAGTGGAATGGAACTTGGCACCGAAAAAGCAGTTGTGTAAACACAAGGTGTCTCCTCTTTGCTGACCTAGGTCAAACGGGTGGACTTCAGGCGAATCAAGTTTAATTCAATTGATGCTTAAAATGCTCCACTTTTCAGGCACGATTGTGCCGGATAGACATATTTCACTTCATAATTCCGTGATCGCACCACGGGCTATAGGGATTTGGCTAGAGATTATGGGGGTTATAGCCCCTACATTGGGGGAGGTCTTACTGCCAATCTAGTGACATACATTCTTCGCAGGGGGTGAACTGGGGGGACGCGTCCCCCCAATTTTATGTCGAGTTTTCTATTGCTCCAAATCCGTCAAGAAACTCGCCATAGGGGAGGGGGATTTTGGAGGGGTCGTAATTACACCCAGTGAGCTATCGTTTAGCATAATTATTGAAGGAGACGTAAGAGAAGCAATAATGTTTGAAAATGTCATCCAGATGAAAGCAATTTTGCAAAATTGGGAGGGATATTGTCAAAATGTTTCGCCCCCCTTAACAGTGCAAAAGCGATCCCTCAGCTGTAGTTCCAATCAACTCTGGTCATTACTGAAAAGGGACTCTCCAAAACTTGGTTTTGTCCACTCCAGATATTTTGGGCTTGCGCCGCCATTGATTCTTCATTCTCAGCTACAGCTGCATATCTGTTCATCATCTGCCATACATGTTTAGAAAAGAATTCCAACCGATCGTATTATCAAGATCCCCTCTCGTTGGGGAACGTAGCGCCTGCTGTTAAAAGTTCTGCGGCCACCGTCTCTGTTTTATATCCGTTATTGCACTGTTGACCTTATGTTTTACACGTTCTTTCTACGAATGCAATACACTGTCCTATTTGTACATGCATTAATGGAACCGTAACTATAATAGGAAACTTTGTTACTGCAGGACCGTTTTGCAACCGGAAATGAACTTCCAACTCGTGACGTGCAGCAGGACTTCATTCTTACAGGATCAGAAGAAAAGAATGGACAGACAATTCTGAAATTCAATAGATCTATTTCGACATGTGACAAAAATGACAATAATATTCAGGTGAGAGGATTAATCCTTGAGAGAAATCATGAGTCTAGTACAAAGAAATGTAATTAAATGCAATTATAAAAGAAAAACACACTTTGAACTTTAATTTTAAATTTCCTAACTGGATGTACACTGTACATTGTACAGTGGCTGGCTAATACCTATTACATTGAATAGTATTGTTATTTCATTTACCATATAACCATCTGTAGTATATATTTCAAAAACAACATATTAGCATTATAACGACGTTTCCAGTATTATGAGTCTACAGTAAAATAAAATCGCAGTCACGTTCTGCCCAATAAAATTTTTAATGCTAAAAAATACAATATTACCAAAAATAATTTAGTTTATTATATTTACAAATAAAAAATTTCTTGCAAGCTTTCCCCAGCACTCAGGGTGCCAAGAATGCTTGTAGCATTACCCCTCTGTCTGTACTGCGAATTTGCGATATTGTATATTTACCATAGTGTATGTCATGCATGCTTCTATATTTTTCTGAAGAACATGGAATCATTTCTTTAGACCTGATAATTTCAAATATCCTGTTTTACGTCAATTAGACCCTTGTCATTGCAGATTGGAACAACAAAGCTGATCTACGCTTATCACACCACGGACCCGCAAACATTAGACGATTCAGATCTACTGTATCACGGAACACAGACTCGAGGTTCGAGAAGTGTTAATCTTCTCAATTACGTGAAGCGAAGAGGCTCAAGCACTGAAGGTTACAAACACGAAGATATTGTCAATAAACACGTGAGTTGTACGCACGTAGATAGATCTATGGATGTATCTCACTCGAGTAAGCCGCTCCTCGTGACATCTACTTCAAAAGATAAAATTTTACTTATCATGCGTCTGTACATTGAATTCGTAATCTGAGTCAGATATTCAATAAGCCAGGATGTCATAAGATTGTTGGATTGACCATTTAAACAGGCTAGCATTTAGAAGAATGCAAGTGTATTATGGGGAAGGTTGATGTCTCTGATTTCTAAATGGAGAAAGCTGGATTTGATACTGATGCGGACATATTCAAACTTTGCTACTTTCCTTTAAAAAGTATAGTCCCTGTTAATATTACGGGTTAGAAACCCAATCTCTTTGCTGCTTCAGGCAATGAACGTGCCCCACGATGGGACTGGTCTGTCTCATAAGGGTAGCTCATGATAGGGTCTATTGCCTTGCATTGGGGGTGTTGTATATTTAAATATCTTATGATTTGATTCTTATAGGTGACCATTCCGAAGAAGCACACTGTGTATTGGTGCACAGTGAGCAAAGTATCTCGTTCAAAACTGGGAGGGAAGAAACACATAGTTGAAGTGAGTACTTTGTGCATTTCAGTCCTGTCACTTTAATGGAGCTCAATCCAATGTGCACGAGAAATAAGGATTTGCATTACGCACATGCTACAGTTTAACATAGGATTCCTCTTTGTATGGTACTTTAGGTCGTTCAATTCCTTTTCAAAACCAACCTGTTTTGCAACTTGCTGCTATAGCCTGCATGGTTCAGTAAAATAACTGTATGTTTAAGTGTGCATGGTGTATCGTACTCTATGGACTTTGTGTCTAACATTCACGCATCTGTCTTATTAAACAAACAATTTTACCCACGATTTTCAAAATATTCAGTTTTTTCAATAATTGAATTGCTCTTAAATAATTATATGTTAACATAATAACGATCTAGTCTTCTGTAGAGTGTGATCATGAACAACTATACGACGTTTGTGACCTAGTACAATATCGTCTATAACCGCGCTTTTCTTCAATCCTTGTAGATCGCTCCAGTAATCACTCCAGGAAACGAAGGTATAGTTCATCACATTGTCATTACGGAGTGTCAAGCTGGTGTGTTGAACGATACACATTTGAACTCAAGCTTTGAATGCAAAAATCCAAATATGCCACAAGAAATTAATGCTTGCAAGGTTCAAAGTGTTTTCTATGCCTGGGCAATTGGTGCGGAGGTAAGTTCAATCAAGATAAGGATTCACATCATAGAGCATTTCTTGAGTATATTGAATTGGAACATTGAATAGAAATTCCTTGTCTTAATTTGAGATGAATTTTAATGTTAGAGTTTTATACTGCCGGAACATGTTGGTTTACCGATGGGAATGGACGAGGAGACCTACTATGTGATTGAAACTCATTATGACAATCCTGATGTCATTGGAGGTAAGCATATGTGATTTATGGAAATTAGATCCTCATTTGAACATGATCATCGAAGCTGCTTCAAACGCAGGGCACAGTCGCATTTCGAATTATTGATGAAGGATTATATGTCACTTAGCCAAGTGCAGTCCTGATGCATTTTGGGATTTAAGCTACTACAGTCACGTGTTTTTGAGCTGAAATCTACAACTTTGACAGCCAAGTACAATCCTTGAAATCGACTATCATAAAAAATAGTGCTGTTGAATCATAGACTTACATGGACTGCTGATCCCATTCGCCGATATTCAAGGCCATCGTGGCCTTCATGGGAAGCCATAATTTCGCCACGCCACTCGCATTCGTCTACCATTTTGACTGCCCGTGGAGGCCAAGAGTCGCGTGACCTTACTAGCAGTCTATGTAAGTCTATGGGTTGAACACGCTTCAAACAAAGCCTTTTTCTTGTCGTATCAAATAGGGAAGAGGTCAATTAACATGAATCCCAAAATGCTGAGACTGCACTTGGTCAATTGTTAGCAAAACCCAATTTTGTTTACTATAAGAACTCTCCTTTGATGATTCCATATAATTATTCTGTTTCTGCTATTGCTTGCTAACCAGCTGGGATATAAAAGCAGCCTAAGTCAATGTTAATGTATAAATGTACTATGAAAAAATTAACGTACTTACGAATTGTAGAATACATATAGCCAACGCATTCATGCAAAAGCATAGCTAGCAACATTTACTTTGTTATATTATTGGTATACATCAAAGCCATTATCAGCTCAGAAATATTACTGCTATGTGTACTGCACTACATTGGTTTGTGACATAGTCGTCTAGTAATTAGGGGGTTCTCGTCGCTGGGAAATTGTTTGGACTGCATATTAATGAGCATGTATATTGCATTTCCCCACTGTATAAAATTGTGTTTTAATCTGTCCATTCTCCAGCAAATAGACAGATTAGTGCGTGCCGTGATAACTTCATTTACTTGGCCCCACGTCACGTGTGCAACAGTTTGCTGTATTATTTTAATGCCTACTGGTTTGATCTACCAGGAATCGTGGACAGTTCCGGGTTGAGATTTTACTACACGGATCACATTCGTCGGTTTGATGGAGCCACTTTAACTACGGGCAGTAGTACAACGAAAAATCTCATCATTCCGCCTGGCCAGACAGACTGGACAGATATCTCGTATTGTACCCCTTCCTGTTCTAAGGTATTTCAGCAGTCACGACCGCTATCCTAATTCATTTTCAATCAAAAAGTATTCTTGATCTTTCTATTAGCATCTTGCTACAATGTTACATCGAGCAATGAATTGCATGCCGTTAATTCATGATTCGTCTACTTTTGCTTTTACATTTGTCCGCTTGCTAAGCAACTGTTCAATCATTTCGACTGTTCAAGCACTTGCTTATTCTGCGATAATTCATGTTTTATTCGTGTACTTTCTGCCTTTACATATTTTTGCTTGCCTAAGCAACTGTGCAGTTATTATTTTACTTATTTTCTCAATGAGGCATGTGTTGATTGATTTCGCCCATAGATGTGTAACACGAAAACAGCATCTAGCCTTCCGAACAGAAATTATTGAAAATATATGCGGACATCGTGCTCTTTTGCCATCGATTAGTAGCGATACTATCACATAATGTCATGTCACACTACGTAATCGTCAGTTGATTCAAATATCCCTCTGATGTAGTACAGCTCGTGTAAGCTAATGATGCCTTTCAATTGTTTCCTTGTCCTTTTTGCTTGTTAGAGATTCTCAAAGGCACCGGATGGCACACTAAATGTTTTTGCCGCCTTTCCTCATATGCACGCAGCTGGCCGTGCTCTCTCGACTAGACTGATCAGAAATAGCAAAGAAGTTACTGAAATAATCAGAGACGACAACTATGATTTTAACTATCAAGTAATTTCATCAGAATATCGACTGCTTTCGATCATTAACTAGAATTTCCTGTTTCATATCTTGACAATTTCTTTCATAAATCGTTCTAGCAAACGCACATGCTGCCGAAAGAAGTTCAGATCGAAGCGGTACGGGAGTAGACTATTTTTGAAACAAATATTGCATTGAATTGTTATCGTTTAAACTCAAGTTCTATAAGTTTAAATGTAGTTTAAGCTTATCTGCGAGCAAGTTCTTATCAGGCGTGGAAGGACCTCGTTTAGATGCATCCTCTTGTCTAAATCTGTACAGGATAAATGAGGTTTATAAATAAGAAAATTAAGCTGTTAATTTATTCATTCATGCAAATGCAATTTATACGAATAATCGCTAATTGAAATTATTATCAAAATTATTTAAAATTAATATCTTCCATAATTATCTGGTTTACAATGCAGAACTGTTTTCAACAAAATTATTTTTACTCGTACGTTCAATACGTATAGAAGTTCATCATTGTAAATGTTTGTTGAGAACTGTTCTACTTTCGTTGCAGGGTGACAGTCTCAGCACTAAATGCCACTTCAATACGGAATCCAGGGTTTCTCCTACATTTGTAAGTCAATCTATCAATACCATGTTCTCCGTCAATAGTGCTTTCATGCTATGCTGTCTACTCCACTTGATCAGACCACATCGGAAGAATGTCAATAGACCATTTTCACAAGCTACCATTTTGGAAAAAGCAAGTGCATTATGGGGAAGGTTGATGTCTCTGATTTTAGAATACGGAGAAAATTGGATTTGATACTGATGCAGATTTCTTCGAGCTGTGCTACTTTGCTTAATTAAATTATTCTCATTAATATTATGGGTCAGAAACCAAGCTTTTTCGCTACTTCAGGCACTCAACTTGCCCCACAATGCATTGGTTTTTCCCATAATGGTAGCTCGTGAAAAAGGTCTATTGGACGAATCAAGCCACTGTACCAAGTATCCAGATATCAAATGTTGTTCTGATAGGATTCCGTCTTGCTATTTTTCCGATAAAGTGGCTGATCCGATTATATAGCGGTCCAATTAAGCGTAACACACTGTATTATTCAAAGCAGAGATAGAGTCACTGTCTCGTGATTGCGCTGTGATGACAGACTGTGAATCGACCACATCCAGCTGTCGTTGCAAACAATCAAGCATAATGCAAAATACAACGACATCTCACCATTTACAGCATGGTCAAATTGTAAACTCGGCAATCTCGGTTGTGTATTATGATGAGCATCCGCGCAACTGTTAAATTCATTTGC
Source organism: Calvadosia cruxmelitensis (assembly GCA_900245855.1). Classification (NCBI taxonomy): domain Eukaryota; kingdom Metazoa; phylum Cnidaria; class Staurozoa; order Stauromedusae; family Kishinouyeidae; genus Calvadosia; species Calvadosia cruxmelitensis. The sequence continues at coordinate 9,291 of OFHS01002811.1, read as the reverse complement.
ACTAGCATCTTGTATGTACATGTATCGATCCGACAGTTTTGATACTTTATTTTCAACGAAGTAATGCATTCTGTGCGGCAAACAGCACAATGCAACGAAAATACGCTGCCATCAATGTTATCCTTGACTCTGTGCAACCCTCTGAACGAGTGTGTTATTTACTATAGAAATTCACCCATAGATGCTTTACAGAGGCAATTATTCAGAAAGAAGCTGTTGAGTGGAATCGCCCTCCCCAAATGCTTTTTCCGGCTTCATCAGTGATGCTATGAGAATAGTCTGAAGCTGCTTCGTTGTGATGTATGAGAGGGTAGAGGGTGCATTGAGAGCATAGTAGAAAAAAACGTGGATTTCGCCTTCCGTCCCTGCAAATCAACGTTGCTCACTAAATCTCAATAGAATCCTACCTCTCTACTTCATCACTTTCCTTGAAACCTTCCTTGAGTCTAGCTTGGCCAACACTGTGTTTCGTTCCATTGCAGGGTGGAGAATCGACTCGCGAAGAAATGTGTCTCACATTCCTTCTCTACTATCCCCGGATCGATGTTCAATGGTGCGGATCGCAGAATAGCTTCGTCGGGCAAAGTTTCACAGCAAAGCACGTCCCAGCTGTCAATGTCAAGTGAGTTGATCATCATCTGTACTTGTTGCAAGACATAACAGCACACCTGCATTGACATTGTATTATATTTTCGAATGGTGACTGAGATTTCTGCTGCAATGTACAATTTTACCAGTTCTGTGTCCTAGATGTAAGTTGATTGCGATTGAAATTCCAGGCCGATTTTAAATACCCGCACTTACGTTGACGGGTTAACAGGTACTAGTCGTTTTATGGAAGTCATGAAGTGGAAATCTAATACGTTTCTGAAATCTCTTCTCAGGGCTACTAACTATTCGTACTACAACTGGACCGGAGTACAATGGACAAATGAAATGACGGAGGATTTGAAGAAAGTTATGCAGTATCCTAATATACTGGGCGTCTGTTTATTCCAGAACAACTCCAAACAGGTATGAAATATTTTCTATTGTGAGTTACGCGTTATCTTTCATCATTGATCGTGAAGCATACGCCCACGACTTTAGCTCTCGCACGCACTCTATATGAATGCATGCCATTTTGAAAATGAATTAGGACACTTGTTGAAGCCTTGGAATACTTGCTTCCTTGTTGAAATAGTGATGATGAATATATGTGCGGATTTAGTGTGAGTGCATTAGCAGCTCCTCGATTTCCTTGTCTCTAAAATCTCAGACTCTCAGTTCTTCTGAGACCACATCAACGTATCCCCGGGAACGCATCTATAATTATATCACTGGGAAAGAGTATTTCGCCTCGACTGCACTTGCATCTTACTTACCTGAATCGACGTCATTATGGTCCTCGTATGCGGCAGATTGACTATAGGACTTAATGTCAGAATCAAATCATACAGCATCTTGTGTGAATCATAATATTACAATGGCATGCTTTATTTTCATCTTTAGGCTTATGAAGCCACGATGACCGACAAACCAGTCGTTACTCAAACACTGGGGCCCCTGCCGGACAAATGCAATCAAGCTTACGGAAGCGGATTTCGCCTTCCGTCTTTGCTGCCCTTGACCATTTCTATGGTCATGTTATCTTCGATGAAGTCACTTTCCTCGTGGTAATCATATTCTTGATGATAACCATCTATAGCCAAGGCAACTTGCCCATCAAGGCACGACGTCGATGACATCGAACAGCTGCTCTATAACCACATATTACTATTTGCATGCCTTAAATTAGGCAAACATAGATTATTCTCAATGTGACGATATTTGATCCTGTTACTTGAATGTGAAAGATATTCTATATTAACGAGGTGGTTGGAAATATATCACGCAACACGTAAGCCGAAATTAGAACATAGCATGTACCGAAATTGCATAATGTGTTGCATTTTAAGCAAACGTTTTATCATGAATATTTACTGGTGTTTGTTAAATTTTGATGTAGAGTTTGCTCCTTGCCTTCAATAACTCCAGCGTTTGATAGAACAAGGC
>OFHS01002810.1:0-12103 GCA_900245855.1 Calvadosia cruxmelitensis | reverse complement strand
TCTGTAATATGAATATTATTGTCTTACTGTGAGTGAATCAGGAATCTATATAAATATTTTTACTGGGTTCGTAACTGCAATTCTGCAGAAAACTCTAACGTGTTCTTGCAGGTACACCAACCCCCCAAAAAATTTCCCCTCCGGCGGGGTATGGGAAAATCCGCTTTGCGGCTGCTGTGCAACTATTTGCCCCCTCAAATTTAAAAGCTGGCTACGCCACTGGGATCGAGCATTGACAATCTCAGTTTTCTGTTCGGACGGTGGACAATTAGACAAACGGATAGTCTGTATTGTTTGATCTTCTAAGAGGCAACATGCTGGTGACTTCGACGGATGGTATAATTGGTATTTGAACACAGATGGTCAAAAGTGGTCTCTCACCACAGGTGGTTGTTTGAGACAGGTTTAAGACTGCTTCCAAATAAGGTCTCTCAGTATCCTCTACTTTAAATTAGGGATGGAAAGAAATTGGGATTTAAATTTTCCGTAAGCAGAAGTAAATTTATTTTAAAAAAATGAAAAAAATAGAAATTCCTGTCTCATAATAACGTTGATTGAAACAAGATAAAACAACTTCAACAGAGTAGCAAAAGAAATCTTAATATCTTTTGATTGAAAACAGGAAAAGCAGGAGTTGACAAAATTAAAAGCAAAACTGCTACAAGCAGGGCCATCATCCGCTTCTTTCACTTCTGAGAAATTACCTGATCTAAGGATACTGCTTGAACTGGAATTATTCGAAATAATTTGTAGCTGAATTATTTCTTTGCAATTTGAATCTTGGCAGAAGATTTGAAGGTTTTTCTAATATCAATTTGAAAGATTTTTGTAGCATTAATTTGAAAGAATTTTCTAATGTTCATTTGAAAGATTTTTGGGCATTCGATTAAGTTCTCATTTGGAGGCGTGTTGCGGTAACAGGTGGCCTTTCTGTGCAGGTTGATTTCTATACATAAAACAGTTAATCTAATACAGTGAAACCTGTCTATAATGGTCACCTCTGGGACCTGCGGAAAACTGAACTTTATGACAGGTGGCCTTTCTGTCCAGGTTGGTTTCTATAGAAAGTGTCATTTTGGGGTTATAAAGAATGGCTTTTATACACAAGTGGCTGCTCTATAGAGGTGATCGCTAATACAGGCTTGACTATACAGTACTCCTATTCTCATCTCCTTTGTAAGTAGATGGAAAGCTCTGTTTTACCGAGTAGATCTTTATGGATATAATCACCAAACCAAAACAAACTATTAAATACAAATTGGCTAGCTAATCAGCTACAAATGCACCTATATTTCATTTAGAAAATATTACAACATTAAAAAATGACATTGAAATGATATAAGATGTTGGGATGGGTTGAGTTTCCATGGTTGCAACAGCAATTATAATTTACATAAAGCCGTTGCATTGACGAGGGTCACTTGGTATGACCGACTGACTATCCTCAGCTCTACCACAGAGTAAACATTGCATTGAATGTTCTTGAAATTCATCAACCACTTCAAAGGTGTAACTGTGCTTGCATATGATGTGATCACAGTTTGAGCATTTGTGTAAATAAGTAATTGTTTCCACGCCATCTTCCTCGATTGAAGACTTTTCTTCTACTTTCAAAGGTTCTCTTCTTGAACAATTGGAACAAACTGCGGAGAAAAATCAGGGATATATCAGAAAAACAGACCATAAACTAACTGACAAGAGTGCTGTGCGGTGTGCTTGCAGTCGATTGGTCATGGCGGAGTTCTACAACACGCGGACTTTCTTCAGAAATGTTTGTAATGTACATGGTAGCCACTCTGGAAAGTTTGTATTTTACACCGAAGATCTTCAGCGTGGAGCTAGCTCTGATTTGGTGATTAGAGTGGAGTAAACCTTGGAAATTTCAAAAAATTAGTACTAGACGAGTCTGTTAAATTTATCTTGTTATGGCGTGGTGTAAGCTTTGGAGCAGCACTCTGGCCAGTTTTCAGAGTATAGCACTTCTCGCCGAGATCCCGGGGGCGGCAGAGGCCAAAATGTTTAGGGGCAGGGTGCAATTGCAACAAAATATCATTCAGGGGCAATCCTCAGGGGCGAAAATCAAATAAAGAAATAAAAATAAACTGCAAAATAAATATCATACGAAGGATGTCCTATTTTGTCTTCAGTTGCCAAACATGTTTAACCTACACCAGGGGCGCCATATTGCTAGCAAAATAGATATTTCGGGGGCAGCGGTGCAATACTCTGCAAACTGGCTACTGGCACAGTGGCACTCCGGTGTAATCTTCATCGTATACAAAAAGAACTTTCCACATTGTTACAAGTATAACCTAGTCTGATTTGTCAAGACTTTACTATTGACAGCAGATGATGTAGCAGTGAAGCATAGCAACAATTTCCTCACTACAAATTCTTTACTCGTGGGAGTCGTCAGTCGACAGTCGTGGCTTTCTGAAATTTTAAAATGATGTAAGAAGTCCTGTGTCGTGTTTATTGCATTTTATTGTCTGCTCCGTGAAGAAGAAAAATTAGCTTTACAACATTACAGAAGAAATGATGATGATTACTGTGACCTTGGACCTTGGTGACCTTACTAACCTTTGAAATTCATAATGTAGGCTCCGCTGTCCAAGCAAACTGAAACACGATCTGGGAATCGCTCCTTTACGCAATCAACGCACATAATGATGAGATACTCTTGCTTCCTTCGATAGTATGCTGCAATACACCTTGCTGAAACGGTATTGCTATGCTTTGTAGACTGAAATCTGTGTGTGGAAAACTAATGTTCAGGAAGTCAGGAACTTTGAATCAGTGCTTCGAGCTGCAATCTCATTTATCTCATTGCGGTGTCCTTTTGATCGAGCCTCGTTGAAGTCAGGAAATCAACGCGATCAACATCAACACCTATCATCGCAATGGTTTCCTGTATTTCGGCATGCTGCATGACGAATTCCGTTGGGAGAATATCGTCACTAAAGAGAAAGATAACAGAAAAAACATTTACTGTTATTAAATTCCAAAGCTAGCTGTGTTTTGTAAGAGACCGCTCTCAAGAAGGATGTGCGTCAAAGGACCATAGGATAATCCAACAAAATGGCATTTGCATGCTCGATGTAAGGATGTCTTCATTGATCAATTTAGTTTTATTTTGAGAATACAACATGGGTTGTGTGTCTTCTGTTGATGATCCTGATGTCGAAGGAGTAGAATGGCGTATAGTATATCATGATCCAGTGGAAACAACAATCGATAGAAAGGGACACGAAGATGTGGTTAATGATGGTAAGAAAAAGCGTCCAAGAAGAAAGAAATCTTCTATGATTGTACCAGTTGAGATCGACGAACTTTGTAAAAGATTGGATCAAAACCTGTTGAAGGAAATCGATCCGGATTGTTTGTTAACATCTCAAGATATGTATAATACATTAAACGATGGAGGATTGAAATCGCATCTGAGTGATCCAAGCAATATTTTAGTCATCGATATGAGACCACACGATTCTTACATCTCAGAACATGTCGTCACTGCGTTAAACTCAGATATACTCAAAGACAAAGAATTCAAATCAACATTACGAACTTTCAATTCCATTATCGTTTATGGTGATGGTATCTATGACAACGAGACACTCCAATCGGCCATTGATTTGAGAGAAGCACTCACTGCTCAAGGCGTCTGTGATGTCTTTTTTCTGGTTGACAGTTACAAATGTTTCCGAGCGATTTATAGGTTCATGTGTACTGATTATTCAATACGGTCAGCATGGGAACGCCGTGCATTGCAAATTTATCCATCAGTGATACTGTTTAATCAACTGTATCAAGGCCGTGGAGATCAGGCGAGCAGCAAATTGGTCATTGAAAATCTGAATATTAGTCATGTCATCAACCTCGGTTGCGAACATCAATCATCATTCGTTGATCACATTACGTACCTGAACATTGACGTAGAAGACAAATTATCTAGCAATATCCTTCAACATCTGGAGGTCACTACGAACTTTATTGCAAATGCAATGGAGCATAACGGTTGTATCCTCGTTCATTGCAATCTGGGTATTAGTCGCAGCTCAGCAGTTACTTTGGCATTTCTGATGAGATTCAGACAGTGGCCTTTAGCGATATCGTACGAGTATTTGAAATCACGGCGATCATGTATCTCTCCAAATCCTGGATTTCTTGAACAGTTGAGTCAATGGGAAAGAAAATTGTTTGGTTCAAGAATAACGAACATCAATCATCTTTAGATCATATTGTATAAGCAGAGTCTAATGCTCAACGAAGCTCCAAAAGCATGGTTTATCACCCAAGAACATTTAATCCAAGAAAAGACACACCCGACCATTGGCCCTTTAGATTCTTTGAAACACTGGTATCGATGTGGAAAAAGTTGTACGCCATATACTCTGGAGCTAAGTAGGCTATCGAGTTGTAATATTTCTTTAGAACATAGACTAATCTTTTAATGTTTGTATACAATGAAGGGTAAAATTTTATAAGATACATATATATCTATGTTTTTCAAGATGCAAATTTAAATAATAAATAGTTTGACAGGCATGTAACGCAGAATTTTATTGCTTTTGAAGCAATTGATTTTCTTATGTTGTTGAGAGCGTGCATTCTCTATTTTAAAGTTGAGAATGCGGTTTTGTTTACAATTTTAAGTAGAAAAGCCGCAACTGATAACCTTATGTTGTGGTCTGTGTGTCATAGTGATGTATTAGAAGTAATGTATACTGCATACACTTACAAAGTACAGTAACTGTGCAATAAGTATATAGGTGTTTACAATACAACCTGTCTATAATGGTCACCTTTGAAACCTGAGGGAAGTGACCTTTATAGACAGGTGGTCTTTCTGTCCAGGTTGATTTCTATTTAGAAATTGGGGCATTTTGAGGTTATGAAGAGTGACTTTTATACACAGGTGACTGCTCTATAGAGGTGGTCGCTAATTTATACAGGTTTGAGTACATTTTATTAATAGATAAAGCAACAGTCCTAGAGATACTGATAGATTCTGGGTTCATGGTGTGTAATGTTATAAAGTATAACTCGTAAAGCGATAGATATTTCTTACAATTTTATTGTATGATTTATACAAAGCATCCAGATACGCGTGTTAAAGAATTTCAAATGGCAACAAATTTGATCACATAAGAAGTCCTGTTTTCTTCCTCTTCAAAGAACAGCCTTTGATATACTTCACCGTGACCCATATGTTTAGATCACTGCATGATAATCTGTGCTTTCGTTGCACTGAATAATGCTACAAATGCCTAACTCTTGTACCTATCAAAGGCAAATCATTGAAGACCTTGCAGCTAGACTTGTTAATGGCTATGACAGCATTCCAGAACCGTGATGCCTTGGTAGCATCCATGCATTTCATAGCCGTCTTTTGCTAGCGTCATAGTCAATCGATGGACATGGAAGTTTGCATTCATGATAATTCCCAATTGAATTTAGCAACTGTTTGGCCAATCTCAACCCAGCAAGATACATGACCAGTTGTTTGTGAATAGTCTTTCATCGTAAGGTGGAATTTCTCTCATCGTTTTCGACGTGATTCTCTTGGTGCGTTCAACAGCTCGTAGTTGCTGACTGATTTCTTTGTAAAAACTTGTTTTGCAATGAAGATTATGGCGGCAGTTCCAACCATTGCAGCTGCTATGCCACACCCTATTGCCACTGCGAGGGCTGAGACGGACTCACTGTCTCTAACGCCTGGTCCATCGTGGATCTGCAAGATAGCATGTAAATGGTATGTAGATATTTTGAGCAGTAAGGAACAGAAATTAAGACTATGACATCCAGCCTCACTCCAGAAAGGCGATTGGGTGGGATCATCTTTGTAGCGTGTAGAACTACATCAGGGCTATTATGTAAGGTTTTCAATTCAATATAATTGGATGGACCTCAAAAGATTTAATGTTCGCTGGAACCTTATTCATAGACTGGGACTAAAGCGTAGTCCAGGACTAAGTATTTAGCCTGGAGTAAATTACTAAAAGCTGTATATGGGACTTGGGATTTAGTCCTGGACTACGCTTTGGTCTCAGTCCATGAATAAGGCCCCTGTAGACAAGTAATATTATAAAGTTCTAACCTCAAAAGGACTAATTGAAGATCTTCTCTTGACGCAGGTGGTTTTTAGTCGACTTAATTTGCTTACCTTAATGTCCATTTCAGCCTCTTGATCCATGTCCGTGAATAAAACTTCCTCTCCTGAAGATGCCAAGATGACTTTATCTAAACAAGAAAAATGTTTTGGAAGTTATGTCTGCTAGGTTGCTTTGAGTATAAGTCAATCCTTTATCACTATGAATCCAAAACCATGTGAAAACCATGTGGAATGGGAAGCACCATGCAAAAAACCATGTGAAATTTCAAACACCATGTGAAAAACCATGTGAAAAACGTGTGAATTAGAAAACAGTGTGAAAAACCATGTGAAAAGGGCACTTTTCACATGGTTTTTCACATGATTTTCACATGGATTTCACATGGTATCAGTTCATAGTGTATGTTGCTGGTTCAAGATGGCAGATTTCAACATAATTGAGGTACAAGTGAAAATAATGTATTTCGTCTGAATATCTAGCTGGTTGTTAATCATAACGTCACATGCTGATGAAATAAATCAAGCTCATTCATAAGTCAAATGTCAAGTCCTCGATTTCAAAAGTAAATTTACACTATGAAACGCTAAACTCGGTATTTCCACTTTAAATTTTATTTCAAAATCGCTATTTGCTTGCTGTTTTAATATTGAGCGATACAGTTTTTTCTTTTGCAAGTGAAGTCCTATGAGTCTATGATTATGATAGAATCCAAACCATTTTCATGTAATTTCAATGGTTGCCTTACCCGATGTTGTCTGATTACAATGAGGTCCACCCCATCCAAAGTCACATCGACAGACACTTGTTCTGTTTCCTCCGTCTTTTGATAAAACGCATAAACCGTGGTGACATGGCTCTTTGCACACAACTACAACAGATAAGAAACACAACAAGAGTATAAGACAACAAGTATAACAAAAACCATGTAAAAATTCAATTGTACTGTATAGCCAGTGCTGTACAGTAATGATTCATAAGTAACGAATTACTTTAATTCGTTACTTTTTGAAGTACAGTGAAACCTGTCTATAACGGTCACCTCTGTGTTATGTTCGAGAGGATGGCGACATCGAGGAGACACAGGATTGCATGTGCGAGCGGCAACAAGCCCAAGCTCAAGTGAATATATTTAGACAGATCACGTGGATATAAGACGAGTGACAATTGCGCATGTGCAGACAGGAGTGACGTTGACATTAATTAGAATAATTATGAATATATAACACTCTGGGACCTGGAAAAAATGGCCTTTGTAGACAGGTGGCCTTTCTGTCCAGGTTAGTGATTTCTATAGAAAGTATCATTTTGGGATTATGATGACGAGTGGCCTTTATGCACAGGTGGCTTCTCTATAGAGGTGGTCGCTAATACAGGCTTGACTGTAGTACAAAACCAATTAAGAGTCTCAATATAACAAACCTCGTTGATTGCACTGGTAGCCCCAATATCCTTCCATGCATTCACAGGTATCATTGTAAATACAACGACCATGGATGCCACACTCTGGGTCACAACGTCCTGGAATTAACAAATAAATGAATAGATAAATAAGTAAATATAAATAAATTATAAATAGATAAATATAATAATAATAATAATAAAACGTTAAATGATAATTATTATAATAAATATATAAATAAATATAATCATAATAATCATAATAATAATATATATAATATATACAATAATTAATAAATAAGTAATTAAACAATAGTTAATACCTCAGAAAGTAATGCACTAAAAACAACAGTTCTGCAGTTAAAAAGCAGTTTGCTACAATTACTTTTGAAGATGTAATTAAAAGCTACTTCTCTAATAAGAAAATTAGTTTGCTGCTACTTCAGCACTGCACTTAAGTGATATTTCGTCATCATCAAATTATATTTATTTAAACTCATATTCTACTTGACATTATATAGTACCCAGTTGCCAGCGGAGGCACGTTTCACAGAATGACAAGAATAGTTATTTCTATCCTGTATCAACTTATCGATGTATTTATAGTACAAATATTTGTGTCACATCAAAAGCAAATCAAGTAGAGCAACGGTGTAATTCAAACTGCAGGGTTTAATATACAGTGAAGCCTATCTATAATGGTCACCTTTGGGACCTGAGGAAAATGACCTTTATAGACAGGTGGCCTTTCTGTTTAGGTTGATTTCTATAGAAAGTGTCATTGTGGGGTTATGAAGATTGGTCTTTATACACAGGTGGTTGCTGTATAGAGGTGGCCGCTAATACAGGTTTGACTGTATCTCATCATCAACAATTAATTACTTCCTTCTCGTATTGAACTGAATTACAAACATGTAATCAGTTGCCAATAAATGGCACATTTTACAGAATGACGAATTTATCTTAAAATTAACTAGAAAAAAATTAAAATAGGGCAATTAGCGGGATAAAACATATCTGGTGTGATGTTTCTTTTACCTTGCGTTTCTGTGTTGTTGCATTCGGGTCCCTTGAATCCAATATCACACATACAAGTGTTGTTTTCGGTGCAAAGACCATTGACGCAAGGATAATCACAGGTAGCTGTCAAAGGTGATGGATAAAGTCAATAAGGCATAATATATAACGAGTAAAACCAGGTGGATCTCAACTAACAGAGGTAAAGTCGATAATTGATACAATCAGATACTGTAAAACCTGTCTATAATAGTCACCTTTTGGGACCCGAGGAAAATGGCCTTTCTAGACAAATGGCCTTTCTGTCCAGGTTGATTTCTGTAGAAAGTGTCATTAAGCGGTTGTAAAGACTCTAAAGAGTGGCCTTTATACTCAGGTGGATGCTCTATAGAGGTGGCTGCTAATACAGGTATGATTTAATGTGTTTCATATCGCTTCCGATTTCAAGTTGTAGAACTCCAGTTTACCATATTGGCTGTGCTAATCCATCCTGCTTAATTTTTCACTTAGCTTAGTTTCACATTCAAAAGTATTCATAAATTGCTTACTATCCACCAAGCTTTGGAGGACCTCTTAACCCTGATCTCTTAAGACAGGTAAAGCTCATTTCAGAGCTAAGATCATGTGAAAGTGGCTGTGGCACAAGTGGTCTCTCGAGACAGGTAATCATTTGTTAGAGCCTTAATTGGGAAGAAACGCGCAATGGTGGCCTCTTAGCACAGGTGGTTGCTTAGGATAAGTTGGTGGTACGTACCCATGTTTTTTAGCCGCACTCCATTTCTCTTGTTGATGTAGATCAATGTAGAGACTGTGTCGTTATCAGCTGGGACTTCTGCACTCTGGCATAGTGCTTTTGTGTAGCAGTCAACAGAGTAGCATTTACCATCCAAGATGTAAGCCACTTCACACGTGTCATGATCACAGCACTTGTCAAAACATTGATGAACATCTTTATATGGTCCAGCATCAATCATCTCACCGGCAAGTTTTCCACCACGCAATGTGTAATTGTAGATTACGCGGCTTGGTACACATGCCCTTTTCTTGCCTGAAAAGAAAAAGACATCAATAAGTTCGATTCCAATCAATATTGCTAGTCTAATTGTTTTGCCATCTGTCTGTCTGTCTGTCTGTCTGTCTGTCTGTCTGTCTGTCGGTATGTATGTCTATCAAGTATCAACATCTTACTCTGTTTACTTTATTCGATGATCATACTCTGGCTTTAATTTTTCCGAACTGGATTATTGATTTCATTCAACCTACGATGCACTTTTAATTGCTTGTATGATCTAGGCCACTGTGCCATTCCCGCTTGAAAGCAAGTGGGTCTTCAACCATGAAGTAGATGCACTCTTATCAGAACCTCTTACCAGCCTTTGTGGATCAAATTTTAGCATACATTCAAACCTGTATTTAGCGACCACCTGTCTATAAAGGCCACTCTTCATAACCCCAAAATGACACTTTCTATAGAAATCGACCTGGACAAAAGACCATCTGTCTATAAGAATTTTCCTCAGGTCTCAATGGTGGCCATTATAGACAGGTTCCACTGTATCTATTTTATCTAAATGTTCTTTTGTTCTTTAGTATTCTACCTCCATTCTTGTTGATGCCATATGACTTTCTGAATTCATCCAGATCATCTCCTTTGCCTCCACCTCTGACAACGTGTGAAATTTGCACACTGCCATTGGCCGCTTGTGAAGGGGTGGCTGGTATACTTTCACAGAGTTCATCGGTGAAGCAATTGACTTTGTAACATACATGGCCAGGCATAAAAGCAACATCGCAAGCTTGGTCCTGTGAAAATAAGTCAGATCTCTATAGTGTATGATCTCTGCAAATTATCCTGATGGCTTTCGAACAAGTAAATAAAATAATTGTTATCATACTCTACGTTAGGCAGCACTAGCTCTTGAACGATACTAAAGGGCCCTTGAAAGAAAAGCCAAGTCTTTACCCGAAGGTAGAACTCAGTGTGAGGAATTGTTTTCCAGTGATGGCCAGATTACCAAAACCGTATACTGTTACACTACAGCCATCTACTTGGTATTTAATCATAATAAGTTTAATTAATTATTTGCTAGACAATCTTCGATTATTTAAAAATATTCTGAAGAATTTAGAATAATCAAAAATATCTTAAATTATCACAAGAAAACCAAATAAAACCAATAAAGCAAATAATATAATTTTGAATCAAATTGGACTGAATTATTTTTATTTACCTGACAACATGCGTCGATGCACGTTTGCATATTTTTGACAAGGCCTTGTTTTGTAAACTTTCCAGATCTTATCCCTCCACGCAACGTGACATTTTGCCGAGAATCGATGTGTGTGCAAGTTGGGAGCTTGACAGTGTCGATAACCTTTGCCGTGGCATCGTTATTGTTAACGATAAAATATTGAAAAACTGTAGAAGAAATCCATCAATAAAATCAAAGTACTTAATTGAAATTTAGTTTATAATCAAACCTGTATTAGCGGCCACCTCTATAGGGCAACCGCCTGTATGTAAAGGCCACTCTTCATTGATCCCAAAATTATACTTTCCATAGAAATCAACCTTTCTAAAGACCAGAAAGGCCACCTATCTATGTAGGTCATTTTTCCTAGATCCCAGAGGTGACTGTTATAGATAGGTTTCACTGTACACAAATTTAATAACATTGAATGGGTCGTAACTAGTTAATTTCGTAACTAGTTGCTTGAAAAGTTTTTTCCCCGGTAACTTGGGGAGTAGCTATTTGCTTTGCACAGAAAGTAATTTGTAACTGCAACTGCTTACATTTTCAATATAACTAATAACGTTTGCAAAGTATTTTCTGAAATTTAAGTTTACTTTCTTAGGCTTCAGCTCAATTTGATTGATCATTCTCCAGCTCAAAACATGCTTCCAAAGGCTCATGCAATCTAATTCAATCTTAACAAGCTCAAGTCATGTTTTATTTGCCATGCTGAACAACAGCCAACAGACTGCAAAATGGCCCATGCAACACTTTCTCTGATCTTTTATTCTTGGGCTTTGAAAAGTAGCTAACTAGCTACTTCTTCTGAACATGTAAGTAGTAAATGTAGAAAGTTACTTTTGAGGATGAGTACATTTGGAAAGTATTTCGTTCCATTCTATAAAATGTAACTGTAATTAGTTACTTGCAAAAAGTAACCAACATGGTCCTTCCATATGGCAATCCATTTATTCGTGTAAAATCTAGCGTTAAATAACTAAATTCTTTGTTTATTCTGACAAAACGTGTTTTATGATTGAAAATTTCAACTACACAGCTGAATAATCAAGAAAAGAAATATACAGTATGTCGAAATACATTCAATCAATAACAGGCACACTGAATTAAATCTTGCAATATGCGATATATTTTATTTTTCGAAGTGTTTCCCCGTCCGGCTGCCGGACGCATAACTCATCGTGATCGCCGTCCGGCTGTCGGTTTGCGCAAGCGCAGCTTTTCCGCGCCAAACTTTCCGATCTATCACTTCACGTCAGTGTTTCCACTTTCAAGGAAATTTCCTTGTTTAGGGAAATGTTCGCCTTCTGTAAGGAAATTTTA
>OFHS01002809.1:8235-19344 GCA_900245855.1 Calvadosia cruxmelitensis | reverse complement strand
ATGCCCAGAGAGGTTTGTGGAGTTATCTGATGAAGATATTGTACGAAACCATGCCAAATGATGTGACATGCTTCGTCGCGTTGGTCGAGTGACTGTTGGAGCTCAAAAGACCTTCAGGTTGGTCCAGTGGAAACAAACAAACTGACAAACCCAGCTGTAAACCAAAACAAATGACAATGCTACATTTGCAGAAAGTTTGCAAATTCATAACTGGTGCTATTTTGTAGTGTGGTGTGTGACCTGTTGGAAGACCTAAAAGAGCCGGCAGGCCTTGACGAAAATGGAATTTCGCTATTCAAGTCACCAGAGGCAATTGACAGTGTGTGGCTCAACCAGCGACAACATCTTGAGTACTTGCAGGTATAGATAATGAACTAAATTCCTTATTATTTTACATATTCTACTGGACTCAGTTTGATCCATTGTTGTGAATCTGCACATTGCAGGATCCACCTGGCATGTCAATGTACCAGCTGCTGTGGAATACAACCAAAAACGGTGTAGAGTTTCCGGTATACAAGTGTATCAGAGGGAGCAACAGTCTTGAGGGGTTTCACCTTCATCTTGCAAGAATAATACCAGGTACACATCATTTGATATTGTCATTGCCACTAATAAATCTATGCTGAGAAGCAGAAATGTCAAAGCCTTATAAAGTGCACAGTGAGTGACTATCCTGTTTCTTATATCTCAGGGGATCATTGCTCTGCTAGCATTTTCCAGCTGTACCTCCTCAGTGGCATTGCAAGATGGAATCGCGACAGGTAGTGATTTCTGCATCATTTGACACAATTAAAATCAAAGCACAAAGCAAACCAGTCTCTGATTAGAACTGCTTTCTATTTATGAAATCCTTAGAGAACTAAGGGTCAAACGTGGGAAGGCCATGTCGATCAGCCTGCACAGCGTGTACAGCACAAGTATGACAGCCCGGCTGACAGCATGATGTAAAAAGTTGTTCGACATTGACAACATCATTGACGACAACTTCAAGGCGCCACCTCCACCAACAGACGAGTTGATTGGCCTGGAGTATCTTTTGATCAATCTGGAGCATTCTCCACCGACGAGATGTACCTTGGTACAAAGGAGGCATTAGCTAATGCGGATAGCGATAGTGACGAGGAGGAAGAAGAAGGTCAAGAGAGTCCAGAAGATGAGGACGACCAGTATGATGGAGTTCCTTTGTATACTCTTTGCCTATTACCAACATAACATTGTCGCTGTCCTATTTTGAAAACATGATATTTGCAACTGGAAGTGCATTTTATCGCATTTTAGATATACCAGTGAGGGAGACATGACGGTGCCACAAGAAATGACGAGGATTGAGGTCACAGAAGACGAGAATGCACCTGAGAGCAATCCAGCTTGTGTAAGTTTGATGCTTTTAACATATGTACCAGGCAGGTCTGTTTGATATTGGAAGATGTGATCGTTAGCCTGAATACGTTTGCAACACACAGGATGATGTCTGTGGTCCCAGCCCATTGCCGGGATATGATGAAGTGCAGCAGCTGTGCCAGTTTCTGGCAAGTCTGAGTGATGGCGATCGGCATCGCTCGCTTACCGTTGGTGCAAGGGACAAAATTGTGGAGTTATGGCGAAATGTGAAAGACCGCGACAAGTCACCCACAAAGTTCCGCAGCTCCTACAAGTCACGATGGGGGCATAGTCTGTTTTGCAGAACAACGGGAGACCAACAAGAAGCGGCGCTGACATAGAGGGTGAAGTTTGGGCTGCAATATGGGCCAGCACAACTAATTGATCCAGCAAAAAACAGGTAATGAACTTCTATACTTGTTAGGATATTGTTACTGATATCAATGCCAAATATGATTTTCATTTAAACAACACAGGGTCGTGTACTGCCTCATAAAGCAGCTCTGGTTCAACCAACCAGATTCCAGGCGATCTCCAACGATGTGATCGTGGTCGAGGATGCTGTGACATCCAAGCTTGGCATTCCATTGACCAAGGTTAATGCCAAGGTCGTCAGGGAGTTTTCCAAAGACAAGATTCGTTGGCCATGAAGAACACCACCGCCCAGCCACGGAATCAAGCTCGCAAAATGCAGACAATAGTGTCAGACGCATCCATTGAGCCAACTGCCCCCACCATAGTCACTTCACATCGACCAGAGCAGCAATATGCTAACGTAGAATGCCTAGCAGGTAAATGCAATTGCGGTACAATCCAATTCTGGCATTCCACTATTGCTTTAGATAGATCTCCCTTTGTATCAGGAAGACTTAAATCATCTAAACAATATAACAACATGGAAAAAATGGAAGCAAATAGAGAGAAAGGTCCAGGCTGTATTTACTCTATATCTAGCAGACATACTCCAATGTAAAAATATCCCTGGTCAGCTTTCTTGCCCATAATTGCAGTATCAGATATTGTTTGCAAATAACTTGTGCTGAGATTGCTACGAATTACCTTCGTTTTAAGAACATGGCACACAAGACTTCTGGATCTACTTAGTTTACGATGGCAGCAAATCCCAACATCAAATGCACCAGCTGAACCTAACTCCGTTGAATGCTGTTGTTCATCAGAAGCAGTTTTCAATGTGCGCCACGTTCCATGGCCCAAATAGCAGGTGGCGAGTACGCCTTGGTTACATTGCAACTAACTTCCCTTGATTATTCTATGATTGTGACACTTTTCATACCTACGCTATCTCATCTGATCATTGTCTTGTATTTGCTAACATGAAGGCCAAGTTTCCGTTCCGTCATTCAATCTCAAAGCTATTTCCTGTGTGGAGCGATTTGCCATGTCATGTTGCATTGTTTGAAGAACGGCTGTCTGTTGAACTTGGTAAATCCAACTCGGGTTATGCCGACAACTTCACCCACTTGACTGGTCCTTCGACAATGACCCTGGTCTAAATTGGGAAAACAATGGAGGGGTGATCACCGCAAGAAGGCTGCTGAGGAGAGCAAAAGAGACCTTCAAACGCAACAATTTATCAGCCAAAAACAGCAAGAATTGGACAATGCCTATGCAAAGTGCTCAAACTAATTGATCCAGAAAAAAACCAAGCTTGGCATTTCGTTGACCAAGATTAATGTCAAGATTGTCAGGGAATTTTTCAAGCGACAAGATTCGTTGGCCATGAAAAGCACTACCTCCCAGCCACGAAATCAAGTTCGCAGAATGCAGACGATAGTGTCAGACACCTCCACTGAGCCAACTACCCAACTATACTTGCTTCACGTTGACCAGAGCAGCAATATGCTAAATAGAGATAAAGGTCCATGTTGTATTTAGGATATATCTAGCAGACATACTCCAATGTAAAAAATATCCCTGGTCAGCTTTTTTGCACCATAATTGCAGTATCAGTGATTGTTTGAGACTAACTTGTGCTGAGATTTCTACGAATTATATCCATTTTAGGAACACGCCACACAAGACTTCTGGATCTACCCTGTTTACGATGGCAGCAAATCCTAACATTGAGTGCGCCAGCTGCACCAGCCAATCCATCTGCTGCAGGGTTAATTTCTGTAGATCCTGAGGTTGACCTGCGAGGAGCATAAGCTGTGGAGCTTACCATCCAGGCATCTCTGACCAAAAGTCCAGAATCAACACTGGCACGATCGGCCATTTACAAATAGAGAAAGCAGCAGAGTATGCAACTATGCCCGAAAAGACCCAAAGCGGACACACCGTGCTGCAGTTTATGCAACAGACCAACCCAAGGCCACGCAAAGTACAAAAAGAAGACATGGTGTCAAGAAACGAAGAAGTCGACGCCCAAGGAACTAACGAATATCACCATTGAAACCCTTGAAGACTTCAAGAAAGCTGTAGATCAACTGTAGATATCAAATTATTAAAGCCATTTAGGCCTACCTAGGTAGACAGCCACACTTCTCTTCTTTCACTGTAAATTTGTGTGTTTTAATTAAACTCAATTGCACAATACCAAAGAACACTCATTGGCATCATATTTGCTTCAATTTTTGAATTGATTAATTTCAACGTTAATAGAAACGCAAAGAGCTAGGCTACTTTACTTACAGTTTACAAGTGCTTGGTGGTTTACGTGGTAATCCCGAATTCTCAATTTGTCACTGAAACTATAAAGGCATAACTGCAATAAACAACCTTATCAAGGGAAGAAGATGGTCATCGTTACTTGTCACGGTGGAAGAAGACGCTTGTGAGTGTGAGAGTGTCACCCTCAAACACGGAGCGGTACAGACTGCATTCCGATTTTGTTGCGCGGGGAACATATATCAATCCATCTGCTCCAGGGTTAATTTCTGTAGATCCTGAGGTTGACCTGCGAGGAGCATAAGCTGTGGAGCTTACCATCCAGGCATCTCTGACCAAAAGTCCAGAATCAACACTGGCACGATCGGCCATTTACAAATAGAGAAAGCAGCAGAGTATGCAGCTGTGCCCGAAAAGACCTAAAGTGGACACACCATGCTGCAGTTTATGAAACAGCTTCAAAATCAAGGGTGCTGCAAAATGGATAAGTGCAACAAAATATGCTGCCATCCCCCCCTCTAGCAGAAAAACAACAAAAGGGTACAAGATGGCAAACTCACGATGGAGGCAGTATAGACATTTCACTTTAGGACACTTTGATTGAAAAAGTAAACAAAAAGCAGACATCTTTCTTCACGAGCATGGTTGTTGCTCATTACAACAACAAAAAGAAGGTGGCAACAACAGTAGAAAGCAAAATCAAACCATCAACCAGAAAAATTGATGTTAAATGGGACAACATAGAAGCAAAGACGATCGCAAAAGAATTGGAAGGTTGCTTCTTCGCAACAGTAAAAATAAACGACTACACGCAGTGCATCAATCTGGACTGTAGAAAGAAGATTATCCCTTACTCTGGCGAAAAGACAGTTATTTGCAAAGCATGTGAAGGTGGAATGTGAGGATGGAAACTTGATTACTTGCATTTCATCTCGTACTTTGTTGTCACTTCCTTGGACACTCTGGTCCGTAGTTGATTGGATTAGAAAAACAGAATACAGCAATAAATTACTAACAGCCGACAGAGGACTTCATGCAGAAAACGTTAGTGGTCAATATGGGATTTCATACTGCCACTGAAGAGGGTTGCCAGTTGGCCGTTTTGACAGCCAACTTTCTCGATTCTGGCTGTAAAAATTGGCTTGGCCATGAAAAAATGGTCTGGCCGTAGAGTAAAGTTGGCCGTAAAGCAGTTTTGTGAAGCATCCCATAATTTACTAAACGCGCTATGTTGTCTGTCTGTGGGACTGTAAGTGCCCTCAAATTCCTCGAAATGCGTCCTCTGTGGAACTCTTCTATGCCGAGATCGCTACTTCTCCGTCCTTCCCTTTCACAAAAATCGCAAAACGAAGGCCGTCTTAACCGAATGGGACCAATCGCAGGCTCTCCTTCTCTTCAGCAGCGTAGCTTTAGTGTTTGAAATTCGACGTTTTCATCGCAGCGTTGCCATTTATTATTGCTTCGTGCGCGGAACAATGGTTTTGTCCTCACCTGATCAAGCTGCAAGACCGAAGGATGTGACCCTGGCTTCACCTTCCATCATTTGAGCAACTGGCTGGCTCAGTCTGGCTGCATGCAGCAATGTTCCATCGCCTTTAATTTAATCCTTTACTAATTGTTTCCTACGTAACACGGGCTTATAGGCCAAACGAAGGATTGCATTCATGCCTCCTGCAACTGCTCACGGTAAGATAAGCCTATCAGTTTGTGTTTAGTTGTTTACTAGCGACGTAGTCATTTGCATTCGCTCACGAGTGCCGACGTTGTTTACAGTTGGCCAAGACCTTGCACAAAGTTTATTTAATTTGCCAGATTGCTTCTGCCTCGCTGTTTTTATTCATTGCCTGATAATTTACTCTCACCTATTGTTTTGATTTCACAACAGTACTACGATTGTGGACTAACATAACGGTCAAGCAGACTGTTGCCGATGTTTACTCCATCGTTCGCTATAATTATCTATAATTATCATGGCTTATAGGAAAAGAAAACTTCAGCTCTATTATGTTTAGCCAGCTCCCTGTACGTTCATAAAATTTCTCATTGGTACAGCATTTACTCTTGCCTCAGCCTAAGTTGAGAGTTTTAACGTACAAAAATCGTTTACTTTCAAGTTGCAACATTATTTACTTTCATGTCAGGAACAAGTCTGATTGTACTTTAATCTGTACTATCCCTTTCTTTAACTTTATAGACTGCACCTGCTGTTCATGGTTGCAATGGAAAGCAATTATTTTACTTGCTCTTCTTTTATTTTAAGGACTGCACTTGTAATTCGTGGTTGCTCTGTAAAGAAATTGAACACATGATCAGGAATTGCAAAGTACAAATGATTTCTTTGAGCGATCATTACCCAACCACCGCGATAAGAGGAAATTCACCGGCAAATAGTAAGCATAAGACCATCAGCTACCGTTGCTTCAAGCGATTTAATGAACGAAGTTTCCTACATGATCTGGACAATGCACCGTGGAGCCTCCTTGAGACATTTGATGATCCAGATGATGCCCTAGAAACCTGGACAGCGCTATTCCTGGAAATTGCCAACACGCATGCGCCCACACGAACAATAAGAGTAAAGCGGCAGAGCCAACCAGGCTGGATAACACCTGAAATAAAGTCTGCGACGTCAAAAAGAGACTACTTCTCCAAACACAAAGACATCGCAAACAGGAATGCATGGCGAAACAAGGTGACATCCCTACTACGGAAAGCAAGAAAGCGCTATTACATGAACTACTTACAAGAGAACGCTGGAAATAAAAATTCTGTATGGAAGCTTATCAAACAACTAGCGCCAGGTGAAAGAAAAAAGGCCCCGACGTAAATAGAAGCCAACGGAGTTAGGTTACAGAAAGAAGATGATATCGCCACTGCCCTAAATAATCACTTCTCCTCCATAGCAAAGAAATACATGCTAGAGAACGGTAACAATACGACAAATACATCCTTGCTTGAAGAGTTTGTCAAGCAACGCACCAATGATGAGGATGTCTTCCACATACCCCCAATGACAACGGAATATGTCCAAAAACAACTACGAAGCATCAACCCCAAAAAGGCTTCTGGACATGGGAACATAGATGGCAAACTCCTAATCATCGCAGCAGCTATCATTGCTCCTCAATTGACAAAAATATTCAACCTATCAATACAACATGGGCAGGTTCCTTCTGTATGGAAAACAGCAAAAGTAACGCCGGTGCATAAAGGTGGAGACCATGCAGACATGATGAATTATCGACCCATCTCTATCCTACCAGTTTTGTCTAAAATATTAGAAAGACACGTACACGACCATTTCTATGCCTTCATTGACACTCACCACATGCTTCTAGACTCGCAGTCTGGCTTCCGTAAAGGTTATTCATGCGAAACATCTTTAATTCAACTGGCAGAGATCTGGTCCAAGGCAATAGACAATGATGAAATCTGTGCAGCAGTCTTCCTGGATTTTAGCAAAGCCTTCGGTCTAGTCGACCACACCATACTCTTAAAGAAATTAGCTATTTACAAGTGTGATCCAACTGCGATAAAATGGTTTTTATCTTACCTTAATCAGACATCGCTTAGTGAAAGATCTTGTAATGAATGAACTGATCATTGATCAACAAACAATTTCTTTCAAGGCGGACCAAAGAATTCTGGGCTTAACACTGAACCAAGACCTTTCCTGGAAACAACACATCCAGAGGTCAGCAAGGAACATCAGCTGCATACTCCGACTCTTGCAGAGAATAAAAGTTTATCTTCCATTATCTGCCAGAAAGACTTTTTACAATGCTTACATATCGCCTCACTTGGACTACTGCTGCTGTATTTGGGAAAGCAGCCCATATGTCCAGAAGTTGGAAGTACTACAAAAGAGAGCTGCTCGAATCATCACTGACAGCCCAATACAGACACCGAGCAATTCGTTATTTAGATCATTACGTTGGATGCCCCTAAAAGCCAGAATTAACTACCGTCGTGCAACACTTGTTTTCAAATGTCTGAATAAACTCACACCTGCCTATTTGAATAATTTATTCACAAAGAAGTCTGCCGAACAAAGCCGATCTACTAGGAGCACTACCAACGAGGAGCTCAATGTTCCCTTCAGTAGAACGACTCTGGGTCAGCATCGACTGTCCATAGTAGGTGCCAAACTATGGAACGCTTTCCCACGAGAGTTAAGAGACTCACCTAATTTGCAGGCTTTTAAATCACGCTACGTACAATTTTATATTTTATTTTGATGGCAAGTTGTAAATTACGTAAAATGCTTATAATCTTAACATACAATTAGCCACATTGCCACAACTCTTAATTTTAATTTTCAATTATCTTATTATTCCTTTTCAGTAATCCATTGCCTTTTGTATACTGTTTAAATGTGAGGGCCCCAGCTTAGACAAGCCCATGTGACTTACTGGTTTACCCTCCTTAAATATATGGAATGAATGAATGAATGAATGAATGAATGAATGAAATTATTTTACTTACTGAACAATTGATTTCAATTTCTCGTTTACAATTGTCAGACAGACAATGGACACATCTATTTAGTTCCATTTCATGGCTTCAAACTGATGATGTAGTAACAATGCAAAATTAGTAGAATGTATGAAAATAACATGTCCCTGTAATAAATTAATATTATATACTGTTTGTTTTCTATAAATAGTCATCCGGTATATGCCATAAATTACACTCAAACGTTTCTTGGAAATAAAAGGCGGAATCATTTCTGTTTTTCAGTCAATGTCTGTATTGAGCTGCACTGGCTCAGTAGCAATGGCTTTCAAGCTGGATACTTCACGGCACGATCCAATGACAAACATCTATTCCAAGTCTTCCGGGTACGAAAATATCCATACCCTCAAAGGCAGAGCCATCACGTGATCCTCGAGACCTATAACAATATCAGGGTACTGCTTCCCTCTGCCCTGCACACATACTTTTTGAAATTGACAAAGTTTACCTTCAAATCCCCCTCCCCCAAATATAGCCTACTCCGGTTGCGCTTCCTCTCTATTTTCCAGAAATAGTATATGCCAGGTATACGCTATGATTCCNCTCTTCCATCACTATTCGGTACAAAACAGCTGTTCATAATAGCCAGAGCACCTACTTTGGTACATCTCCGAAAGACACAAAATTCACAAGCCATTTCCAAGAGACAACATACAACGCTATTGAAATATGTTTACTTTGCATATGTCATTTACTATCTTCGATTACAATTTTTCCAAAGAACGTAGCAGCTCTTCAACTGTTTCTATCTTAAGTTCAATTATTTTTTTCTTCCGATGGATGCTCCGCATTCCATCTATGATCGCAGCAACGAGTGCCCGCTCTCTACAAGCATTGTTGCAATACTTGCACTCATTTCCAAGCTTCATCATTTCCTTCACGTATCTTCTTGAATCTTCGCCCCTCCCTTGCTTCCTGGCGGCCAACTTCTTTCTTGCCACGATCCAATTTCCACTCTCGTGGAAATTTGAAATCTTTGCAAGGAGTTCCTCACATGTCGCTTTTCCCATATCCATTCCAATCATGTATCGGTCAATGTCTTGCGCCCTAAAACAGAGCAGTAGCACATCTTTTTTGTGCGAATCCGATTCATTTTCCAGACCTGATATCTTTACGAATGAAGTCCACTGCCTGAGCCAGATTTTCACAACGCTATCCCTTTCTTGGTTTTCGGGGAACCGAGGAGGATTTAGAAAAGTATTCTCAGCCATATTTCAGGTAACAGTCGAATGAAATAAATCATGCAGACGACTTTCCTTTATACGGAAAACACTCTACCACCCGCCGAGCTACCCTGCGCACATTTTTCAAAGCAATAACCTCAATAAACATCTCATCAACCCACATAATACTAAACAAATTAGACATCTCCTGAGATCTCAAACGTCGCCTCAGTCCTCCACCACGCTTGCTAAGCTGGAATGCCACGTTCCCACGCTCATATGCTTAATGTAGAATTTCATGCCCACAAATTTTCATGCCTAATTATCTACCGCGTTGCCTATCATGCCTAATCATGCCTAACTATATCATTCCCTTTCTGTCACCTCAACGATTCGCAATACAGTACAAAAAACGCCATGTATTGCAATTCCTATGTTCATCGCTACGACTTGTGCTTGCTGTTTCCAAAACAAACACAGCGCATGTGGGCAACAAATCTGCCATTGATTGAGGCATCACACTTCATTCGTCAGAATTCGTCAAAACATACAACGCAACACTCATTTCAAAATCAAATCGCCGCCCTCATGCCATTCCGACAGACTCATTCCAAATAAACGCCCCCTTCGACACAGCCGGCATGCAGTTTCCAATCTTTTTTACTGTTCTCGAACATGCTTCCAACGGATGAATCAAATTCACTCAGTGTCACTTAATGAGAACGTAGCCCCCTGGTAGCCCCTAACTCTGAGTCTCTGACATGTATTGTAATTCCTATGTTCATCGCTACGACTTGTGCTTGCTATTTCCAAAACAAACACAGCGCATGTGGGCAACAAATCTGCCATTGATTGAGGCATCACACTTCATCTGAGCTGCATTCGTCAGAATTCGTCAAAACATACAACGCAACACTCATTTCAAAATCAAATCGCCGCCCTCATGCCATTCCGACAGACTTCCGTCACTTGAACTAATCTATGAAATACACGTGATGTTTTTGCTGTTGATTTTTCCACCCCCGAAAACAATTATTTACTCTATAAATGCACAACCTCAACCACTACTGACAGCTTTCTGTAAACTCGCTGTCCTTTTACGATAGCAATGGATTCATTATCAGGTATATGCTCTTCAATCATTCCTTCAAATATAACAACTGCCATGGCATTCCACTTCGAGACGTTATTATATGTTAACATTGCCTTATATCACACTTTGAAATTGCAGACAACTCGGTGAATAGCGGCGGGAAGTTTAACTCCATCGACTCCACGGACGGTGAGAATGCTACAACAGCCTGTAATAAATGCTAAGATCACCCCCATTTCCCCTGTTTATCTCTTTCTGCTTTGAAGACATAGGAAGGCAATCCAGTAGAGATGACTAAAATAACGCAATGCTACTTCAACATGATCT
>OFHS01002808.1:0-19347 GCA_900245855.1 Calvadosia cruxmelitensis | reverse complement strand
TAAAGTTTTTAAGTCATTTTGTAACAAAGTTATTAGCAAGAGGAGGAACGGACTATTCCCGTAATAGTACCGTATTATATGATGATGATGATGATCCTTGAATGTTAAATATGAGCAAAGCCATTTATAGGCAAACATCTTTCTTTTGAAGACACTTTGAAGATACCGATATGCAGCATGTCATTCATGTGTTGGTTGCTCTATGAGGTTCATTCCAAATTCAAGCGATACTATCACCAAAAACTTGCAGTAAATGCACATACTTTGTAGAGCCAACATCCCAGCATTTCACAAGTAGTAGCAACGGCGAGGGAATGATGTTCACACCCCACCATCACCATGCCATGGATGTGATAATGTTGTAACTGTTTTACAGTCAAACCTGTATTGGGCCACTCTTCATAACCCCAAAATGACATTTTCTATAGAAATCAACCTGGACAGAAAGGCCACCTGTCTATAAAGGTCACTTTTCTTAGTTCCCAGAGGTGACTGTTTTAGACAGGTTTCATAATTGCATCTGTTAATTTGTTCTGAATTTTTTTGATGTTCCAGATCACATACGATATCATTACCGGCATTTTTATAAACGTTTCAAATATTCTAGGGATGATATGCTTCGCGCAATCAAAAAGCTGCGAGTTCTTGGTAGTGGATTTCAAGTGATTCCCTTACGAGGACGACAGCTGGTGCAGTCAGTTCCTGGAGAATTAAGCACTGACCATACAAAGCTCCTGCAACTGGCTGAGGTGAGACATAGAAACCTATTTGCATAGGAGCTTATTTCTGAAATGTAGGCTGCAAACGACCTTTCTGTGGTTTCGTGTGAGGGAGACAGAGATGATAGCACTACAAGTGGCTCCTCGCCAAGAACTTTGAGCACACTAAATTTCGTTCAACTAATTAAAACACGCCAATACATTTATTTACAATGCATTCCTATCAGGGTGGTTAAAAAAAGTCGACTTTCGAAATGTTATCGGGATCAACGCAAAAAAGTTGCAAAGCAGCGTAAAAAGGTTTCGTGCAAGAAGGAAATTCAATTCAAAGCACGTTTAGAACTCCTGAATCATCGTTTTATGCTCTGCCGCTTAGCAACTTGAACCGTGCCGGCGGTGTATGGTCCGCCATAGTGGACAGTTGTTTATATATTTTGTTTTTCTTTATAGATATTTTGTTCATATGAACGTTATATTTACTTATATAATATGTTTAGAGCCGAATCCAGGGTCTTTGGGGCCTAAAGCACTGGCCGTTGAGAGGGCTTAAAATTTTTCCGGATGTCAAGGGCTTTTATACTGTGATCAAGCCTGCTTAGCTCAACAAATCAATATAATTATCTTCAGCGTAATTGCTGCATTTTGTGCGACCAGCATGAAACTCTGAATAACATTTAGCATCCTTGCAACATATCAACAAACATTGAATGTAATGATGTGTTTATAAATCACAACATATAGCAGGGCATCGCATTTGCAGGAAATTGACGTCCCGGTTTCCTAGACCGAGAACCTTGACTCGAACGGATCCCGGTTTTTGTTTCAGTGTTTTAAAATTCGATTAAATGCTAATGTACACTTTAAATTGCCACTAAGCCCACCTTATGTTCGCAATCTAAAGTAGGCAGACAACAAACAGCAATTCGCAAATGTTAAAACAACAGAGCCAGACTCTGACAAAGTAGCCAGAAACAATAGTGAATCAATAGAGTGGCTACATTTCCGGCTTTCATTTCAGAACCTCCAAAAGCAGATGAGTTATTTGCAGCTATTCTCTCCTTACTTTCTCTCTACGCCTCAACTTGAGTTGCCTTCTATTCGTGTATTCTTTTGTACAGTTTTATTTTTATAATCTGTTCAAAACTTCAAATAAAGATACGTAACTTCAAAACGGAGCGCTGAAAAGCACGTGTTTTGACTGTTTCACCACAGCGCTCACATGAATTTCCAATCAAAAGATAATGGGCTGACATTTACACCTAGAACAATAGCTGGCTCAAATGACGAATAGGTGTTGAATTTCAAAAGCCGTAAAAGTGATGTAAACAAACAGTTGCGTGAAGGAGATGCTGCCGCTTCTTCAATATTTTCAACTTGCAGCCAAGAACTATTGGAAAGGCAATGTCAGAAACTATCGGAGGATTTTTCATATTTTCCAAGAAGTAATTCTAAAGAATTTGCAAAGAGCAAACAGGAAAAGGAAAGCGGGAACATTTCCAAAAATGTTTGTCCCAGGAGTCCCGTTGCAATGCCCTGCTTTAAATTGCCAAAAACGGCCCCTGCCGACAAAAGTCGTTAGTCAAATAGTATGTGCTCCTGTTTGCAGATAATTGACTTGTCTTTCGACTAAATCGGCCCATGCCATGTGCTACTCGATAAATAATTGTACTGCCCGCTTCTTGTAATGCTCCGAACAAGAGTAAGACAATTTTATTTATTTATTTTAATTTATAAATTTTATTTTGTTTTATGGTTCAACATTTTGGAGGGCCGTCGGAACGGAGTGCCGTAAGCACGTGCTTATTGTGCCTAGTAGATAAAACGGCCCTGAATATGTTTCAATATATGTTATATTTTAATATGTTATAATATATTTGTATAGGGTCGCTGCACAATAAGACTGCACACAACATCCTTTATTCTCTCGTATATATAAAGTCAATGCGCAATAAGACTACACACAACATACTGCTCTCTGGTGTTTACCAGATCTCTTAGCGCTGCACATATTGATGGCATGGCAGAGCAGGTCAACACGGCACAGTTCCTTGCTGATCTTCAAGGCCATTTTAGACTCGCCGAGCGTCCTTTTGGGTTTTGCAGCCATGACCATAGCATATTACTGTTATATCTGTAACGATGTTGCGGTATACCATATATGATATAGACGTTCTTAAATCAGGACTCTCCAAATAGACAACAGGGTAACATGATAGACATGTTCATAATCACAATGACATACTGCCAAGATAACAAGCACCTCACTGGCAAAACAGGAACTGTGCAAGGATTTTAATCAACACGGAAACAAGATTACAATGTTCACAGTAATGAGGCACATTAACATACACCAATTACATGTTACTATGTCAATCAATGTTAGCGCCACTCCTGTCCTCACATGCACAATAATTTACTTGTGTCTTGTTACAGATACTCGAGAGATAAACAGATCAATAAGAGCTAATTTTCTATTTCAGTTAAATAAAAAGCAATTACAGAGGATATCTGAGTAAACTATATATTGTAGGTGCGCGATCACAGTAATTAGTTTTTTTAATCGAGGCGATTTTTGCAGGACACTCTAACT
This sequence comes from Calvadosia cruxmelitensis, assembly GCA_900245855.1. Classification (NCBI taxonomy): domain Eukaryota; kingdom Metazoa; phylum Cnidaria; class Staurozoa; order Stauromedusae; family Kishinouyeidae; genus Calvadosia; species Calvadosia cruxmelitensis. The sequence goes on along the minus strand of OFHS01002808.1, from coordinate 16,038 downwards.
TGCAGGCAACACAAACGACATTTACTGGTATTGACAAGACACCGTTGATATCAACACTGTTGCCGTCGGAGTTTGTTGTTACTTGGCAGAAGTGTTCATTTGAAAGCTGCAATTGAAAATGTCACTCTGGTGTAGTCCTACACACAAGCTGCCTGCTTCTTCTGCACATTTTTGATGGAATTAGATGCAGTATATCATATATTTGAAGCTTATTTCTTTTCTCTGATTTCTTAAGGTCTTTGAAGGTCTGTCGATGACCAAGGGTTTCAATTAACTTAATTGAGTTAAGTGATACTATGCACGTAGCGAATTAACTATATAAGGCAAACTTGATTATCACTTTGCATATTGCACTATATATTATTAGACCTTAGTCCTTCCCGTGCTTGTTAGCAATTCTGGCAGAAGTGTATATTATACTAGACTGTAAAACCAACTTGCTGGCTGTGTTGAATTACAAATCTCGTGACATCTCCAGGATTTAGACACACTTCTCTCTGATTTCACTCTTGAGCGATTAGTTCGAACGAAAACATGGCAGATGGAAACCATATCGAGAAGCTCGTAAACAACATCGTAAGCCAGCCCTCTTTTCAAGAAACCGTACCTCGGATCTTGAGTGATCAGCTTACTAGAGACAATGGAGCAGCTACTGGAACAGCCACTACATCACAAAGCAGACATGGTGCTGCCAGCTCTACTGCAACATCACCAGGGGCTCAAGCTGCACGGTGATCCATACAATTTACCACCCCTGCTATTTACCATTGGTCCAACTTCCCGCGACAGAACGTCTTCATTTGCACCACTGTTCCAGTAAGGTACACGAAGCACCCACAGGAAAGAGCCAGCGACAATTGGAAGTCAAGCGCAGCTCAAAGCCAATCCCGTCACCCGCGGGTGTCTGACTTCTTCCATACCAAGGAAGTCATTGTTCTTCCTGATAGTACCGCCAGAGAGAATGTGCGAGGCAAAAGGAAGGATATTCTCATGGAAAAGGAATTCGTACTGATTGAATTCAGTATAGATAAGAGTTGGACTGATTGCAGTTGTTGGTCATTCAGAGCAATGCTTTGCAGACAAATTGCCACAATCTCCTGCTGATGATGAAAGAAGACCAAGGTATGCGCAAAGTATTATAGCTAGTTGGTAATTAATCAATCTGTGTAGTTGATTATAGGCGCTCCGTGCTGATTGCTAAGGGACGTTGTACGAAGACACTACACCACAGCTGACATGCATGCATTTGTGGTACGCGCTAGCACTACAGGCGATAGCATTTTATTACGGTTTACAAAGCACAGAGAGACTATACTATTGTGTATATGAGAAAGATGCTATGTGATGTTAGACGTAAGACATTTTCACCTACAATTGGTTTCGATTGTAGCATAGGCTAAGCCTCATCTCCTGCATGTCTTTATCTATCCTGCTAGAAAAGGGAACGCTAGATAATTTGCTAGCTTCTGTGGTAGACCTGACTGTTTAGCGAGTAACAAACCTACTTATGTACAGTGCATGTATATCTTGCCCTTTGTTGAACCAGATCATTTTCAATTGTAGATCGATTTCAGTTTTCCTGCTTTGTTGGTCTTTTATAGCATATTTATGCGCATGTATCATTTTGGTTTTACAAGCTAATCTATTCATAATTGTAGCCATTAGATACAGCCTCGTTTGAGAAATACTGCCCGGTGACGCTTCTAGACTTTGCAAGCTTCAACAATGCACTCATCACTGTTCATCTGATTTTCGTTGACATTCTGTTCTTGTTCTTTCTTTTTGTAGGATAGAAATATTAATTGGCATCGGCTTGAGCCTCCAGAGACCTCATTTGGCTGCAGGCCAACATCTAGATGGAGTAGTAATCAGTCGGCTGTTTTCCAAGAAGATCGTTCGGCTCGTCCTTACCAAGACATCATTGTTGGGCCGGTGTCATTTCCGATTAACGACAAAAGTGCATTTGAGGTACCATATCATTTTCAGCTTCTCATAGCCAAACTCGTTTTGATTTTCACTTGCTTTACCTGATTCTATCTTCCCGTCTATCATTTGGTACCATTTTACAGCGGAATCCGTTTGTTTCAAAGTTCTAATAGACCAACGACAATGCTTCAAAGTAGACATTATCCATCTATTTCTAAATTTCCTAACTTATATCCCTATCTCATATTTCTTTCTGCATGATTATAATAATTACCGTATTCGTGTTGTTTTTTCCTGCTGTTTTTGTTTTTACTTAATTGCTACTTTATTTACTTTTTCATTTTTTACAGTAAATTTTGTTTATTGTTGTCATTTCTGTTATTTTTCTATCTGGAAAATTAATTAAAGAAAAAACTATTGAAAATAGATGAATAAGGTATTAAATTTATTAAAATTATTTAGGGTAATCCCGATATCCCGTACATTGTACAGTACCATTACCTACAATTTATGCAGGGCTGTAAAAGTTACCTTTTAAAAGTAACTAGTTACAGTTAAAGTTACTTTATTTCTAAAATGAAAAGTTACTCTTTAAAGCTACTATTTTCTAAAAGTAACTTTCAAAAGTTACTAGTTACCTGTCAGGAAAAGTTGCTAGTTACAGTTACTTTCAAAGTTACTTTCATCGATGTTAACTTAAGAAAAGAAGGTATAATTTACATGTGTATTTTAAACAAATTCCAATTTACTATCTTCAATGGATTTTTTCATGCATACATGCATGTTTTGAAGCTTATTGTATCTTAACAGTACCCACGATTAACTAACGTCTAGAAGTGAAAAATAACTAATCGTAAACAAATGTAGCTTTGAAAAGTTACAAGTTACTTTGAAAAATTGTATCTAGTTACAACAAAAGTAACTTTTTGGGTAACTAGTTGCTAAAGTAACTAGTTACTTTACAGCCCTGAATTTATGTACAGTAATGATGTGCCTCATTGACTGGATTTCGTAATTCTCTGCCAAAGGGTGGGATCCCGATTGATTTGGAAGCCTACGTCAGACTTATCGGCCCAATAATTAATTGAGCCTTTCATTTTCTTACAGGCTTTTGAGAGCCTTCCAGCAATGGGAACAGGAGACACTCAGGAACCAGGTGAACAGAAGAATAAATGCTGCCTATACTGTTGTTGAACTGTGCAGTGTAGAGTGGATAGCACTAACGCTAACTTTATATAGGAAAATTATTGCCGCATCTAAAAAGCCTGAAAACCCCATCGAATAGACCAACATCTGATTAGAATTTTCACAGCATCTGAATGGCTGTTTTCCAAATCTAATTGAGCAGCAACTGAAAAGACTTCCAATTGCAATTTTCCCCTCATCTAATCAAATGACACCGGATACCAGTAGACGTCCGCCACCTTTGAATGAAATATTTTCAATTTCTGCAATTATTTGTAGTTCCATGTGGCACTAAATGGGTTTTCGTGGAGGTTAGGAGTGTTTGTTTGTTTGTTTATATTATTATATCAATCATACACGAAAATTTAGAAACTGTCACACATCAATGATACGTACAGTACATTATTAAATATTAAATTGGGTCTTTCTGTAAGCAAGTTGCTTATTTGTTATATTTTCAAAACAATAATTAACGAGAAAAACGAGCTGAAGAAAGCTAACCAACTGATGGAAAATAAAATGAATCCAAGGAGGAAGAGACTGCCGAGGAGGTTGTCAGCAGAAATAAATAAAAATATATTCTATGGAGGAATGATCACTTGCTGAAAAAGGGTCCACACAACCCTAACATTTTGGACAGAGCATGCTTTTGAAGTGGGAGTATCTATCAAAGTTTTGGTGCGGAAAAAGCAAAGTAGATGCGGTTTTTAGATTTCTTTGGATGCTACGCTTTCTGGGTAGTGAAAATTCTGTCAGAAATGTTCAATCAGACTTACCGTTGTTGTTCGTTGTAGACCCAGGAGGTGTGTCTGTGAGGTCATGAGGTACAAAATACGTAGCAGGAATTTTCCAGACATTTTTCGGTTTCATGGGACATTATCTGGTACAGTCAAACTTGCTTATTATCCTACCCTTCGTGCAGACCAAAAGTGCGATATAAAGCGAGGTGGGATATTAACCAGACTACGTATAAACAAGCATTTCCTTTGCCTCAATGTGGTATCTTAAATACTTCAGCAGCAGCATTGAAGAACATCTTGGAAAGAAATTGAAATTGGTTTTGTGGGATATTAAGCGAGATGGGATATTAATCAAGTTTGACTGTATTTAATCTGAGATCAGAATGTCATACCTGCACTTAATTTCTGTTGAAGTACCCTCAAAAATTAAAGAATGTTGATAAGATGAGCGAATTGGATATCATATTAATTCTACTTCACAATGATATCGTCAAACAGTTATATTAGATAGTGTAGAACTTATCAGGGTATTGATTTACATATAGCCAGTAATGACGTCACTGGTTTACAACAATACATAGCACAATTTACGGTGATAAATAAAAATACTTGCAGAGGTTTGTCCTGTACAGTGAAACCTGTATTGGCGGCCACCTCTATAGAGCAGCCACCTGTGTATAAAGGCCACTCTTCATAACCCCAAAATGACACTTTCTATAGAAATTAACCTGCAAGGAAAGGACACCTGTCTATGGAGGTCATTTTCCTCAAATCCCAGAGGTGACCATTATAGACATGTTTCACTGTATCCCTAACAGTGCCCTCTTGCACAACTTAGTTTTTGTTATTGGTTTATTGTCTAATTATATGTATGCATCAGACAAAACTGTTAATGGTTAATTAGGATTGTTGAACACTTTTTGTTATCCCATGCTCCTTGTATTGTGTAATCTCTTCATGTAGCATGAATATAACTATAGGTATATCATAATTATACTTGTTTGACATTTTTTTCCCAGATAGCGATATATCTGATTCCGAACTGACAGCACAGTCATTCGCAAAGAGAAATGCAGCAAAGTCCAGAAGAGAGAGCTTGCCTGTAACAATTTCCATCCAGACGGTCATGGTGACGCAGTTCCAGCGCTGTCTTGTCAAATGCTACTCATGGTATCAATCATGGGAATGTTGATCTGACAGGTATGATAACAAACAGTACAATAGGACATGTATTTGAAGTGGTGAATCAAACTACAGAAACCAGCAACAGCTACAGTAAATCCTAGCACTGTCCAGAGAATGATAGGTGCAATTGCAGTCAAACATGTATTAGCAGCCACTTCTACAGAGCAGCCACCTGTGTATAAGACCACTCTTCGTAACCAAAAAATGACACTTTCGATAGAAATCAACCCAGACAGAAAGGTGACCTGTCTATAAAAGTCATTTTTCTCAGGTCCTGAAATCGCAAAGAGCCTGCCTTTTGCATATGTATCAGTTTCATACGGTGTTACATTCAGAATCCATTTCTAGCATGGCACAGCAACATGTTTAGAGAACTGGCAGATGTGCCTGGTTCTTGTTAGTGTGCATACAGACTTGAGTACATTACGTAAGACAGCGACATACATATGAAATATAGACTAAATAGATAATAACCCTGGCTGCTACAGCCGTGTTCTCTGAGATCAGCGCCAGGGGCGGACCCAGGGGGTCAGCGGGTCAATTGACCCCCAGACGTTTACTAAAATATTGTGTAAGCTTGTAAAGTAAAAAATATTTTCAGTTTCAGCTTTTCTTAGATCTCCTCTAGCTAAATTTCCTCACCCAACTTTACCACCCTTTCTGGACATGCTCAGCATGAAGCTGGTTTGCAGTCCGTTTCCTCTTTCGTTGTGTTGTCGCCTTTCAACAATTTTAAGACTTTTTGTCGCTGTTTAGTCTAAAGAAACAGCGCAGTAAAAAATCTGCTGTTTTTTTTGCGGTTTTGGGTCAAAATAAAAACTGCCAAATGGGTCAATTGTTTGCCTCTCAACCAATCACTTGCCATATGTTTGTGTCAGTTGTTCTTTTAACCAATCCCTATCGGCCAGAGAAACTACAGAGCCAATAAGCAACAAGCAGTAGCAACATTAACCAATCAGACTGGTTGATTTCAAGAGGGGGGTCAATGGTCATTAATTATTGTTTTGAACACTGTAACAAACGTCTCTTAAATAATAAGAAAGTAGGCAGATGGTTTTTTTTATTACAAAAATTATACCAGCCCTCTTTTCCAATTGCATCACGCTTTTCATTTTCTTTCATATATAATATGTGAGGCGATTTGAACAGATTAACGTTTAATAATAAAGTCATCATAGTTGAGCCTCAGAGTGTTTCCTATCCAGGGCGGTAGAATGATTGAAGGAGTGAAGGCAATGTACCCAGACGGAATTCCAGGGCAGAGCCCTGTTGTGTTTGAATGGCAAATCCCTTAAATTGTTAACATTTCATTGCACAATGCTGCAAAATCTTTTCAGATCTGGACAGTGCCATGTAATGCGATATTGCACGCAAGTACAACACACCTCATGTAAGGAACGATTTTTGAAGCATTGAACACAAATAGATCCACTTATCAAATACGCAATTTTTAAGAACGTTACTGGGAGACAGGGCTATGTGTTTTGTTTGACGAGGAGTACCCTTCACGTATTTCTCAACGAAGCTGCGGATTTAAAAAGTTGGTGTCAGACAAAGGTGCGGGTGCTTCCTCCTAATCCACCTCATGGCACTGCCTCGTAATGTAGTTAAATGCAATTTAAATGAGATTAAACTTGCACCACAATGTCTGCAGGCCACGGGGTTGTAATTGAAGCTTATGTGATTGTGACACAGCTTGCTGTCTGAGGTATGTCATCTGGCGGTGCATCCTTGCAGTTGGTCTCATTGCCACGTGCATGGCCAGAATGGCAGGGTTGAGCTGGAGATCCTCGTAATAGCCGCTGCTTGCAAGATCCAGAACATTCGCTTTGCCAGGATTTATGCATCGGCTGGAAGTGGAACACGAGGCATTGCACCACTGTAGATGTGGTTGGGATGCGCGGAATTTCCCCACTCTGTCCCTCCCTTGATTCATCAGTAGATAGTAATAGGAATTCCACTGACTTAGCAGTGTGACTGGTGCTTGGTTGTGGTGACAGGTTTGCTATCTCGATTACTGCCATTCGCGGGCAAGCAGCTCCCACCAACCAAGCACCAAATGCCAAACAGCTTATCTATGATGATGAGTTTAAATTCGTCACTTTTTCATTCATTCATTCAGTATATTTGAGGAGGGTAAACCAGTAAGTCACATAGACTTGTCTAACCTGGGGCCCTCATGTTTAAACAGCATACAATAGGCAATGGATTACTGAAAGGAATAATAAGATAATTAAAAGTTAAGATTTGTGGCAATGTGGCTAATTGTATGTTAAGATTGTAAGCATTTTACATAATGTTCAATTTGCCATCAAAATACGTAGCGTGCTTTAAAAGCCTGCAAATTGGATGAGTCTCTCAACTCTCATGGGAGAGTGTTCCATAGTTTGGCGCCAACTATGGACAGTCGATGCTGACCCAGAGTCGTTCTACTGTAGGGAACATTGAGCTCCTCGTTGGTAGTGCTCCTGGTAGATCGGCTGTGTTTGGCAGACTTCGTTGTTAATAAGTTGTTCAAGTAGGCAGATGTGAGTTCATGGAGGCATTTGAAAACGAGCGTTGCACGGCAGTACTTAATTCTGTCTTTCAGGGGCATCCAACGTAATGATATAAATAATGAATTGCTCGGTGTCCGTAGTGGGCTGTCAGTGATGATTCGAGCAGCTTGCTTTTATAGTAATTCCAACTTCTGGACATATGGGCTGCTTTCCCAAATACAGCAGCAGTAGTCCAAGTGAGGCGATATGTACGCATTGTAGAAAGTCTTTCTGGCAGATAATGGAAGATAAACTTTTATTCTCTGCAAGAGTTGGAGTATGCAGCTGATGTTCCTTGCTGACCTCTGGATGTGTTGTTTCTATAAAAGGTCTTTGTTCAATGTTAAGCCCAGAATTCTTTGGTCCGCCCTGAAAGAAATTGCTTGTTGATCAATGATCAATTCATTCATTACAAGATCTTTCACTGAGCGATGTCTTTTCTGTGTTGTAGTAATGATCATTGCTTTCGTCTTTTCCACATTCACGGCCATAGCATTGTCCCTGCACCATTCCAAATTAGCCGTAAGATCTGGTAACAGCTTATCTTGGAGCAGTGATACATTTATTGCAGATCCAATTGTAGTACTGTCGTCGGCATACATTAAAATTGACGTATTGCAGTTTAAAAGGGATAAATTGTTTAAAAACAAGATAAAAAGCAGGGGACCTAAAATGTCTTATATTGTGCCATATCGTAACACTTATTTCTAAATGTAATTGTTGGTTTGAAGCTCTCCCTTCTCCAGTGGTGTTGGAATATAAAGAAAATATTAATATGGTGATGGATTAAGTACTGTTAAAGTGAACAAAGTGGGCTTCTTTTCTCACCAATGTCATTCTTTTGCTTTCTCATTAGGAATGGAGCTACTGGCTGATCTACGGGATTGCCTGACACCATCCTCTCAAACGTTTAAGCTAAAGGGAGGCCACGAATGGTATGTGGGGATGATGCTGCTTAACAGGATTAAAGTGTACCAGAAAAATGAAGAAGAAGCTGGAGGCGAGAATGAGGCAGGCATTGACGTTGGGGGACTCTGCAGAAAGTTTTTGGGGACCTTCACACAATTGATGCAAATTAGATACTTGAATAATGCCGGAGGGGCATTCTTGCCAAAACGGAGTACAATGGTGGACCACTTGGAGCTAGCCGGCATGTTCATTGAGTATTCCTTGCTACAAGGCGGCCTACCATTTCTTCTTTCTTCCCATGTTTTATGAGTTCCTGTGTGCGATGAAGAACAACAACATTTCCGCCTAGAAGACATGCCATGTGGACCAGAATTCCATGCGAAATCGGAACTTCTGAAAATGCTTTCCGAAATTTTCCTTGGGAAAGACCAAGAAAGTTTGGATGACTTGGTGGGAGATGTGGTACAACTTTCTAACCTGGCAGATTCAGGAATCAATGTTGATTCATCGCTGAAAGTGGACGACCTGCCAGCTGTCTGTGAACAAATATTGAAGGAGGAATTGCTGCTCAAGAAGGAAAGCTGCGGGCCCTCAAGTGCGGTTTTGGAAGAAGTGGCCTCCTCAAAGTTTTAAAGAGGGCACAAGAAATTCACGAGGCACTTCTTCCAAAAGACGGAACTATCTGCAGAAATTGTGTTGGGTCTCATGAAATTTCCTAGCCCTACATCAGCAAACGAACAGCTCACACTAACATATCTACAAAACTATCTTTCAGATGACAAGCTTGAGTTGTAGGAAAAGCCTTTAACTGCCACGTTTCTGCAGTATGTGACGGGTTCTTGCCATCTGGATGTGGCCGATTCGGTAGAAATCACCGTAAGATTTACAAACGGAAAAGGATGCCCGACGGCGAACTCATGTAGCTCAGTGCTTACTGTTCCATCAGAAATGGAATCGCTGGAGGAATTCCAACGATTGTTTGGTGTAGCTTTGGTAGAAGGCATGCAATTCGCTGTTTTTTAGAGCTGCATGCCATACTTACAGAGATAACAACTAATGCAGCTCTGTAAAATTTGCACTTCCTGACAAGCGATACGATATAGTTGCCATCATTCTCGTTGGATAAACCTGTCGACAGCTGCGAGGCAAGCCACATCATACCCATACCCACTCGTATCGCTACGTTATAGATAGTACTTTAACAAATTTATATATTGATAGCAATTGTTTTTTAAAGTAGATATAGGTATACAGTTTAGGAAATAACTGTAACATCTTGTAGTTTACTCAATTTTAGTTAATTACTAGTTCATTTTTATTTCGTTGTATTTCAAGTGATTTGAGTGTTGTGAGGGCCCTGAATGAGAGAAGTCCCTGACTTATCAGGTGCCCCTCAGGAAATAAAGAAGATGATGATGATGATGAAGGCGAACCGTGGTTCGATTCAGCTTTTTCAAATAACTGTAACATATTCTCCGCTCTGCTGTTGTTGCTGCACTTCAAGAAACTATGATTCTTCTAAATCCACCAATGCCACCGTGAACGGCAAACCGTCATCTGATTAACTTGTGGTGTCCATCAATATGCTTGTAACTATCATAGAAAACATCGAAGAATATCGTTAAACAAAGTGCATTTGCAATGAACGGGGGTGAGATCTACAGTTGACCATCTCTTTTGCAATTCCTATAATTTATTGTATTGTCATAATTCTCTAATAATAATTAATAACCAGGCTAGAGATGTGTCCCTTGTATAGCATCACCCTAGGAAGACTATCAAACTGATATTATACTAAGATTTTGGTAATATGTAAGAACAGATTTTAGCTTCAAAATTGCTAGTCTGCTGTGCATTTAATCCAATTCTACTGAAACTACTTTATGAACTGAACTGGTTTTGATATCAATATGTAGATAAACAATGTACAGACCCCATGAGATCCTTGTCACGCCTTATAGCTCTTTCTATCGGTGACAATTTAAACTCTTTTTCAAAAACTGTGCCTAGATATCAAAGTTTCAAGATGGAAGGTGCGATTTGTTATGTTTCCATGCATTTTTCACGCTATGATTGGATGCATAAGAAAGGAAATTTATTTTTCTTTCTTACAAGAATAAAAAGTGGATTATGCCTCAAAATGGCGTCATGATTGTAGTTTACGAACTCAGTCTGATTTGTAGTGAAAATGGAAGTCGCACAAAAAGGCTCACTACGGAGAGTAGCGGCTCGAAAGGGCAAAAGATCAAGCGCATTTCTAGAGTCCTAAACATGCTTGGAATGGAATTCCTTTTGCATGCAACGTTTTTACCTTGTTTCGCTACTTTTTGCATTGATCCCGATAACATTTTGAAAGTCGAATGTTTTTTAATCACCCTAATGACTGGTACAAAACTACCACTGACACCGGATTAATACTAACGCAACGCATATGAAACTGTGACTCCACAGGACTTGACACTTCGTGTTATACCACAAACATACACTCTACTCAATTCTACAGAACACACAGACACGAGACTTACACATCACCCAGATTTACAAATCTTAAAAGAACAGGTGACCCAGCAAAAAAACAATGCCAAGACTACCAGATCTACAGTAACACCTGATAATCGACTGAGTTGACTTTCTGGCCCAACATTCATTCTTGAATACAATTCCACACCTGACATCCCTCGCTCTTGATAGCCTCACACCTCTGTGGGTACCTCTCCAGCTTCACACGTTCCCTCTCTCGTCAGATACCAACTGTACCATAGACGAATTGGACCAATCCCGAAAACCGCTCCTGTCGCAACAGCAACAGCAACAGCAACAACAAACCAATCAACACATCCCACTATTCGAGACAGGCCAAAATCACAATCTAAATTTGAAAACTTACTGGATGTATGCTGTAAGATATGTTGCAGTTCAATAACATATCAGACAAATACACTACAGGTTGTGATGACGGTAATACCAACTCTGAGTTAACATCACAACGCACTTACATTTAATGAATATCATAACGAGACAGACATGGAATGGAGGCTAGCTTAACATAATCGTAACACATACAGCATATGTCAAAGTTGAATAATGCAAATTAATGAAGACAGAGTTGTGTGTAGAAAGGCTGCCTTAAAGCCCTGCAATGTTTTCTTTCAAAGGTAGTGAAATTATCCCTATTAAATAGGTATCGTGAATTAGCTGTTTGCCTTTTAAGTCTGGTTTCCATATATATATATATAGTTGTAGTCATTGTCGACACTATGTAATGGCACAGTAGGAATAACTGTAGCATTCCCGAAGGAGTTTCGTAGTGCAAATTGTTGTAGACTGTCGGGGTTGTTGTGAAAATCAGAATTGTGTTCTAATAGAACAGGAAATTATTTCATATCCTGGTCACATGTGCAAATGAATCAATGGAATTGAATATATCAGATTTTCGTTCCAGGTTTGAGGGTGTGTGTGTTGCTTTGTTTTGCAGCAATTGTTCGCCAATCTCTGAACCCTGCAACCGCATAATGCAGCTCAATTTTAGGAACTATTTTGAAGGCTGATAAATGCATGAAGTAGAACAATATTCACAGCAACAAAATACATAGCATTGAAGTCTGATCGGATTGACTGCCCCTTTCGGAAAATGTCTGTACAGAGTTTTTGCATTGTGTCCGGAAGGACGGTACCATATTCAGATCAGGTAGAGAAATGCTCACATGAAAAGTTGCTCAAACTGTGGTAAGAGCTATTATATATCTCCATGTCTTGCTGTTATGAGACCATCCATTTGCTCTCCTTAAAATCCATCTGTCTTGTGATGTCTCATATTACTCCAGCAGCAGCACTGAGCACCCTGTTATTCTTCTTAAACGTAAAATTGCGCGGCTGATGATTATTTTTTATTTGTCTTCACAGGGATCTGGTTATACTTCTGAATCAGCAATTGAGAATGAGCTTGGATGGTCCAAAGAAAGAATAATTCATATATTGGTATGTGATCAAAATATGAATCATCACTTGTGTGCTCCTTTTAAACATAATTATAGTTAACCCTTGTCCTGCTATTGACGTGTTTACACTTTTTCGAAACAAGTCAAAAGTAGCAACACATAGCCAATCAGATAGTTGGTCCTTAGCAAGCAACTAATCAGCAATTGGTGAAGCGACTTCAAGTCTTCATTTCAATAGTTTTACGAGCAGGCAGGGGTTAAATTAAGTTGTAAGCAACTCTCTGTCGTATCACACAAACGGCGAGGGACTCTGTGTAATAACACGTTGCGTTCTGTCCATCCAGGAGCATCTGATATATTTCAACATATCGAGTCAATTTATAGATACAGTAATTATGCAGAATAATTTACAGGACAATAGCGTATACAATACTAATTAACATATTGATTGACAGGAGAATGGTAACAAGAGGAAAAGCGAATAACCTCTTACAGAATACTTCATTCAAACTAAATACAGAAACGAGACTAAAATGTTCATTCACTACTAACACGGATGCGACGCTAACTCGAATATGAGGTAGGAGGTTTAGATTACGTAATGCAACACTCTCTTCAATGCACCTGTCCAACATGTTTGACCTTGTTTGAGGATACATTGTTCCCAAGGATAACATTTTGTGTGGATCATTTCATCATTTCTGTTGTTTGTTCTAAATTCAACGAGAAATGCCATAGGAAGGATGCACAATCCCTGTCTGCAGATTGTTTGTCACTATGCCACTGTTTCCTGAAATCAAATTTAGCTCTTGTCATCCGTTTATTCGTAATAGAGTCTGTACCTACCTTACAGTTATCATACATATGCTAAGCACGTTCATTGGTCCCTTTGAGATGAGGATCATGATTGAAGCCCACTTGTCGTGTAAACTTTTTGTTTGGTCGTTAAACCTTCTGATTAGAAAGTTGGCTGTATGTTAGTAACCTGTTATTAATTTCTACATTAACATTGTTACTGCCGATTAACTCAAACGCTGTTTGATTGACTGGTTGATTGCAGTGTACTTCAGTATATATATATATATTATATATACAAATCTTTCTAAAGAATGTGTTTACAACAGATTTGTTGTGCAGTTGTGTTATAAGATACCTAATGTTATCGTTTGTTTCTCGATGTCTATGCCTCATTTCAAATGTATGTAAGTTCTAGTAGGTTGTTTTAACAGTATGTTTAAAGCCCGAGCCACACCATCGCCAAAATAGGCGCGAGTTGCGAGCTACGATGGGCGTGAGTACTCGCTTGGTCTGCCACACTCTCGCTGGCTTTGTTGGCGAGCGATCGGGCTTGTATTTCATCAGGAACGTTTGTTCATGAAAATGACCAATCAGAGTCGCGTTTTTCCTTCCTTCTCCCACATATTGTCAAGAAAGTTCTGATTGAAACAAGCACGACCAACAGTGATCCAACAAATGGCAAAATGAAGCTGAGAATGACAAAACATCCCATTTCCCGCTTGTTGTTCGCGCCAATTCTACCGCGCATTTGTTCTGCGCACTTGTTTGTCTACTTTTGACCAATCACCAACAGCTATGAACTCTACTCGCGTTCAACTTGCGGTGTTGAGCTTTGCATACTTAGGTATCCTTCATTTGTCCACGCCTGTTTAGACTGTCATCAGTTTGTCAATTTATCATGATTTAAGAATTTTCGTAGCCTTAGGTAGAGGCCAGTTGAAGTTAATAGTAAAATCAGTTAGATTTTAGTTGAAGTCGAGCTGTAGGTCATTATTTTAGTTAATTTCTAGTGTAGCTATTTTTATTGAGTGTGTTATAATGCAGATAAACAGAATGCTTTGACTAGACATTCATGTGTTGGTTTGTGCTGAATCTGTTTGTGTTCTTGGCAGAAAATGGCACAGCACATGTGTGCAGCAGTGTCGCCTATAAACATATTATTTGAGTTCTGTAAAAATCCACCTGGTAGAAATCTTTTTTTCATTTTCATAAGTACAGTCAAACCTGTATTAGCGTCCAATTCTATAAAGCAGCCACCTTTATATAAAGGCCACTCTTCATAACCCAAAATGATAGTTTCTATATAAGTCAACCTGAACAGGAAGGCCGCCTGTCTGTAAAGGTCGTTTTCCTCAGGTCCCAAAGGCGACCGTTATAGACAGGCTTCCCTGTACTGCCTTTTGCAGCCGTCAGTTAACGGTATCAAAAGGCATCTGACATCTTATATTGCTGTACTCACAACCTATTGTCTTGCATCAGTTTCACTATTTGAAGAACTGCAATAAGGCTGTGCGACTGCAAATGTATGGACTAGAATACAGTGTAACTCGGTTAATATCACACCCTCGGGAAAATCGTAAAACGTGATATTATCCGAGTCGTGACAATAACCAAGTCTCATACTCAGACCTCTAATTTTGTAGGAACGGCTCAAACAATAGCAAAAGGCGGGCCATAGAACAGCAAACTCTGTATCAACATCAAACAGAGCTATTATGTAGAGATTTTAGCAACACAAGACTCAATGAAGAACACTCCATCAACTTTTCCTTTCACGACAATTACGGCGCCTATAAATTCAAACAAGGCAACAAATCACAGAAAGCGTGACAATAAGCGAGTGTAAACATAAAAATCCTTTGGAAATCCGTGATAATAACCGAGATGTGACAATATCCGAGGTGATATTAACCAAGTAGAACAAGAGAAAAGCTTAGGGACTGGCAAGTGGAATTTCACTTTCCGTGACAATAACTGAGACGTGATATTATTCGAGGTGATATTAACCGAGTTATACTGTACCATCAAACCGTAGTCTTTTGTTTTATGACTGGTATGTGCATGGAAGTGTTTCATTGTTTTCTATCCAAAATGTCGGCATTTATTGTTAAGAAAGCTGACTTGGTTAGCTACAGTGGATACTGTGTAAGAGACAAGTTCTCTTAGGACACGGTGAAGCAAATTGACGGGTTACCAATCAATGCAAATTTAGTACATTAAAAGTGCTTTGACTTCCTCGTCCTGAAAAATGCTCCCTAAAGCTGCTCAAGTGTTGAAGTTTCAAAGAAAAAGAGATCGCAATCTTGCCTTGCTGCATTCAGCTGGAATAACGTTTGTTTTGTTAGGAAGCATGACTCTTGCAGATATTAAACACCCCGACGGAAAACAAGCAGTGCATTGTTACACGGCAACATTTACACTTTCCAAACAAAGTCAGGAACACTGCGTACTCCACCAACCTGGCTGTTTTGCTCCCAATTGTCAAAAATTCTAAATGTTGTTCTCCTTCTGCCTGCTTCACTGCCTAGTTCCACACGTTGCTATATTGTCTGGACAATACAGTGCATTCTCCTGCTTGCTTATGGCTCAGAATTAATTGATGTAGATCTAATTCTCCTTACTTTTGTACCCTTTCCTGTGCTTGGATTTCTCATCCATTGCGTTGTCAGTGTTTCTGTTTAGCGACCAAGACAGCTCTATTGCTTTGAATGAAAACAGGCTACTAGGCCGTGGGCCACACAGCAAAAAAGTGACTAGAAAAGCAGTTTCGCTATACACCTCCGCGGAATAGAATTTTTCGGTCCGAATGGCTTTGCTTAG